>QGMK01001189.1:0-12264 GCA_007825345.1 Lachnellula suecica
TTTGGGAGCCATGACGCTGATTTCTCAGTGAGCTATATACTTTGACGAATTTCGCGCTAGGGTAAGCAGTTGGGTAGGATAATTAAGGGGCAACGGGTTTGAACTTTATTTTTTGAGCAAGTGACCCGATAAAGAAAGACAACGCATCGTTTGAATTTGAAAGGAAATGTCCCGGAATTGTGGCAGAGATGCGAACGGACAGACGACTTCAGGGCTTCTTTGTCTCACCAGATCAGAACTCGGGCCTCGCGAGCAATGACCACAGTCGGAGGATGTTATATGCGAACCATTGGAGGGTCAATATGTGAGGGAGTCAAGTTGTAGTTGCAAGGGTTTGAAGTAACTATCACAACATTCGGTACTCTGTGCCCTCTTCAAATAGCAGCTTTGCTAATTCGTTTAAGGACTCCCAAAGGCATTTGTTACATTTCAATTAGGTTCAAAATACTGAAACGTATTCGCCAAAGAAAAAGAAGTATAGTCTTTGGCCATTTTGTTGCCTCTTGGTGCCAAACCTGATAACTGATAACGTTACGTACCCTGGGGAGAGAAGGGGTTCTTCAAAACCCCACAACCTCTCCATAAGCACACGCGCGCTTCTTCTTCCGTTTACTTTTCTGAAGAAACCTCAGTAAATCCAATTGTAATCTGTCCGAGACCATCTGCCGCCTCTGCGGGGATGGAGCGTGTTTTCGTGTGCTTAGCGCGTTTTGGCGCGTTCTTGGATCGGAATATCGAATTCCATGATCAGCGTCCAATTTGGGCAAACTATAAGACCGCCGTCTCCCTTACAAGTTCATATCTCTTACGCATCACAACCTCTCCATGGCACCTCCTCAGATCCCCAAAACAGCAAAGGCGAACGGCCCCGCCGTGTTAGACATCGCAGGCCCAGCACGCGTCACGAAAGCCAAAGCACCCGCCAAAAAAGAAGGCCCCCACGTTCACGCCAGAACCCCCATTATTCGACAATCAAATCCTTGAGAAAGCCATGAAATCGGGCTACGGCGCCTTAAAGAAATCAGTGAAGCAGAATTGGCACAATGGCTACGAAAGCCAATCCGAAATGCTCTGCGACATGGTCATACTCCTCAACAAGTGGCAAGGACTGGTTTTCCGCACTGCTATTGCTCCGGGAAAGCACCTCGCGGAGGCACATACAACCATGGTTTTGATCGGTAGCTGGATCGATAAGCTGAGGGAGAATGAACTGAACGCGCGCATGGAATGGGATGATTATTCTGATAGCCTGTCGGACTGTGATGTTAGGAATGAAGGCTATGAAGCTAGGAAGGTGATCTACCAGGGGATGCCAGAGCAAATTCAGACGCAAATGTGGAGGGACTTCGCGTTGAAAGCAATAGTGGCGAAGGATACGGCGACGCTTGCTGCTATCATGGATCACTGCCTCTTTCCATCGAAAAACTTCGACTCGAAGGGGAGGTCCTCTAGGACGAACCGAAAGTATTTGTCGATAGGTACGTTGACAAACTGTTTGCGACTGATGAGGAAGAGGATCCTCATGTAGACGACGATGGATACCAGATCAATGACGAGTGGTACGCTGATGATGAGGATGTGCAGAATGCTGTTGTTGTTTTCAAAGCGTTCATTGGTATCGAAAGATGAGGAAATATCAAGGCACATTCTTGGCTGAACTTTTCGCTTCTTACTTTTCCGTTCTGTTTCTGTTGATGCTGTTCTCACACTTATATCTGCTTGATCATTTTTCCCTTCTCCACCCTGGCTTCTTAGCCTTCCAGGAAGTGCAGGAAGGCTTTCGTTCCCTATCCCAGCGGGTTTCGGAAAATAACATGCTCCTATAAACTTCTCCTTCTCGCATAATCTCGCAGGGGTCAAGAACGGCAATCTCAACGAGAGTTTACTAGGCCTACAGAGTTGAGATACTTTGTCGCAGTGTTGATCAAAGCTTTCTGGGTTTTCCCGGCTCCATCATCACCATAGTCAACGATTCACAAGTGGAGCAAATTTTCCAACAAAACCATCCACAACCCAAAATTTCGCTTCATCACAACTCTTCAATCAAACACCATATTCCTCAAACTTCCAATAGAGCAAACAGTCTTCAAAAAAGCAAAAAGAAAAACATACAACAGTAGGTATTCGCTGGTGGTCACCCACCCAACTACTAATCTACCGCTTTGGATCTTGAGTACGGCAGAGCGGACGGGATGCCCTATTTTTCCCAAGCTGTGGTCGTATGTGAAGGACTTTTTCTTGTTTCGCTATATATTCTGTAGTGAATTGTGATGATCTGGCCTCTGTCGCGTCGGGGCCCCCTCCACCAACTGGAAGTAGGAGCGGGAGTTCTTCTTTCACTCCAGAAATAGCAACAGCAAGTTTCGTTTCACTCGACAAGGATGCTGTCGGAGACAAAGAAGGACCGTGGTGTGGCGTAGGTCTTTGTTTGCTAGTTCGAGGGTCTAGACCTTTCTCTCCATGACAATAGTCCGTCAATGGCCCCTCGCAATGGCAGTGCGGTCCTAATCACCAAGTCAGTTTTTTTTATATAGCCATGTTATTATTCACGTTCACTGCATGCAAAGTCAAATGTTATATTTAAAGGGTTCTATTGAAACGCTATCTCCTAACAGAGAAAACTATCGAGCCAAAATGTTCTATCTACAGTATGTACAAAAAATCAACTATCTACCCCGCTCGAATCCCTTCTAGCCCCTTCTCCCCCCTCACAAAACCCGTGCTCCACCAGCTCGTCCGACACGACCATTGAGGTACTGCCGGGAGCTGAGATCTCGAGCCGCTGTGCTAGGTGAAGCGCTACCCGCGGATCCTGTTGAGTTGCTGGCTGGAGAGCCGCAGGTTCCGAAGGCAGACTGGCAGCCGGTGCCGCAGTGGAGAGTGGTGTCGCCACAGTATCCCCACTGCGAGCAGCAGCTTCCGAACTGTGTTTGTCCGGCGCAGGTCTGGGATCCAGCGCACTGGCCGTTGGCGGAGGCGGAGACTGAGCCCGTTGCGGTTCCGACTGGGGTTGATGCCGAAGCTGTGCTGGAGGCTGCTGCCGATGAGGCCGGGGATGCTGCGGAGGTTGCGAAGATGCCACCTGATGCGGCGGCGGAGGAGGCGCTGGTTGCGAGGGTTGTAGCTGAGCTAGCAACTGGGGATGCGGCGCTTGATGCTGGAGCAGCTGCCGAAGCGCTGCTTCCTGAGCTAGAGCCTGATCCTGATGATGCTGAGCCACCGCCGATGCCGTTGACTGCTGCGCAGGTTCCGGTGAAGGTTCCGTCTCCGGTGGGTGTGCCTGTGACGTCTGGACCCGGGTCCGGGAAGTTCACGTCTTTACCTTCGACTGTGGTGCAGCCATTGGCGAGATTGGCGACGAAGATACCGGGACGGGCGCTGAATGCGACTGTGGGGGCATCACGCTTTGATCCAGCGGCGATGGTGACCGATGCGCAATTCATGTAGATCTCCCGATTTCCGATCTGATTGTACCAAGTCCAGGCAAACATGGCTGCTCCAGTCTTGGCATCCGATGGGATGGTGAGTGCGAAATCCTGGCCATTTGTGAGCGGGCAGCCACCGATGTACGAGTGGATGACTGTGAAAGACTTTCCTCCATCGTAGGACAGAGAAGCCTGGCACGATCCTCCCCCGTGAACTGCTGAACCAATGACGGTGAAATTCGCGGGGCCGCCAGCCGTGAAGGTGGCGGTCGGTGCTCCTGCGCCCGTGGTATCTGCGAAGTCGGTCTGATACCCTTTACAGGGGAACTGCGCCGCTCCGGAGAGGGGAGAAGTCATGCTGTAGTCGGGGTTGGTGAATGCCTTGTTGAGAGTAGAGCGAAAGGGGATCGGGAAAGACATTTGCATGTGAGCGTTAGCTGCTGACCCGAAGGCCAGAGCTGCGAGGATTGCTGTGTACTGCATGTTGACGATTTTGAAGTTGGTTCTACTTTTGATATTCAGGCCTGCTGAATTTGAAAGTTTTGAAAGTGTTTGGTGTTTGAGGTTGTGTTGGTTGAAGTTGTGTGTGTGGAATGAAAAAGAGCAGGAAGTCGAGCTCGAAGATTAAATATATAGGGTTGTAACAGGATCTGTACAGAATAATAAAGAACAGCCTATTGTTGAATAGTCAAAGAAGGTATTGTTGGCGAACAGCTCGAATCAACGAGAATACAAAGAATGAATGGTATTGATAGAACAATCAAATTCTCAAAGGAATAACGAGACAATATAAAGAATTGAAGAGTGTGTAAAAGCCGGGGGCCGCAGTTCTAAGTGGTGGCTAGCTTGGCACTATCATATGTAGCCCCCGCAACTTAGTTGAACCACAATGTTCACTTGAATGGATTCTTTGGTACGGGCCCTGAATCATAGGCCATAAACAAATCAGCCCTACGTAAAGCACAAAGAGGGCCCTGAGGGAAGTTTCACAAACAGACATCTCAGCCAACAAACAGCCAAACAGACGCCCAGAACTCTCCAGAAAACAGTCACCGCTGTAGGACAAAACAGAAACGGCCCGTATGGAGCCAAGAGTTGCTTGAATGATTGAAGGAGGGGCGACGAGGGACAAGAAGCTGTTCTTTAACCGTGCATGGTCCTGTCGAGTCTCCAGACATTTCCAGCCACTCAGCTGCGTCAAGGACCTGCAGATGCTTCTGACGGTCGTCCGAAGGCCATGCTACTGTATACCCGAAACATGGAATCTTCAGGTGATCGAGGATCCGTGAATGGGGGAGAACAAAGGGAAACAGAGGGAAACAAAACGTCGTTGGCTCTGGGCCAATAAAGCAACCTGAAACGCGGCAAACCCTGACGGGGGCGAAGCGCCTCAACCAAACAAGCTTCTTTCAACGACTGCCGGCCAGAAGCGATAGGCAAGCCTTGACAGAGCCGCCACAGTACTTGTGGATTCGAGGGGCATGCATCATGCGCTGCCTTGTTCAAGGTGGAGTTGTGATTGTGATTGTGATTATGAAGAGGTTGGCCAGAAGCGCAGGTCGCTGATTATTCAGCACCGGAGCGCTAAATTCAGGGGCATTCACTCGCTAAAATGGACCTTCATATTGACTTGAAAGAGCTGGAATTTGTGGAGATGTCTGAGTATTATAAGATACCTCGGCATGTTGAAGTTTTGACCCCACGGTCAGCGTTTGGGCATTATGTGCTGTGCCCTTCTGAGATAGGAAGTAGCGAAGCAATTCGGTTCTTTCGGCAGGTGCGAACCGCGGGTTATTCTAACATTGAACGAATATTCTTTTTTTATTTTCCATTTATTGATTTATTCAAGCTGATTATAATTCATTATTGATTGTTATCTCTTGCAAGTAATCCCAGCCTGCCTGCCCATTTTTACCCTTAACCCGTGCCAAGTTACACTGGCATGCATATATCCCAAGCAATCCACTTCGGAGCCTCTTCCCAAATCGTCCCAAACTCCATTTAAGTTCTTCTTCAAGCCTTCTAGAACGCGGAAAGGTCCCCTAAAATCAACCAGTCTACGTGCCATTGAACCTCCCCCACGCTTGCTTCCCAGCCTCCCCCAACCACACCCAACGCCTCAAGACACCGCACCTCCCCATTGTAAGCATCTATCGCGTTCACAAAGATACGATACTCCAGACGCGTGTTTGCTGTCTTTATCTCAACTTTATCTCGGAGCTGTCTCCTTGATTGTCTTTGTAAATGTTTCACCGCTTATCTGGAGGCTTGCAGAGTATACGTGGCGTTTGGCCATGAGTTTGAGGCCATCGTCAATTCATAAACCGGCAGTGTGAATTCAAGAGCAAGTACTCCAGATAGATAACAGAGCAATCTCAAAGATAGGATGAAATTCCAGCGCATTGCTTTCAGACGGATCCAAAATCACCGCCAGCTGCCCTGTTTGAAGGATATCTCAAGTTGGACAGCAGAGCTTTCATACTCGGGTGGAGGAATGAAAGTAAGCGAACTGCAAGCTTACAATCTGCTTCTCCATCTCCACTTGTGAGTTTGCTTGAAGTGACTAGGACTAGGAATCAATTCCAAGGCGAAGGAAATTCAGGTTCGGCTCAGGAATATTACTTTGATATCTCATGCATCTAGTGCCAAGGGTACATTAGACACGCACTGGCTTTGCTTTGAGATCCCTTGTCAGAAGGAGCCTTGCACCATACGCTTTTTTTGATGAGTAACAGCGGCTTGCAATACCTGCCAATGTTGCAAGACGGTTCATGTGATTCAATAGTGGTACTCGTTGAGCTTTCTGGCCGCTTCCCTGACACTTTGTTCGTAGATACGCTTCAAGCGCAGACGTTCAAACCCTTCTTCTTTCGTGACTCAAGATCACAAACTCGCATTATTCAGATAAAACTTCGTCAAAATACTTGATCTTCGAGACTTTCGGATAAGTTTCAAGATAGCTCGTTACAATCGACACTGTCTTTCGATCTGCGATTCCAAATGCCACATTCACACTATTCGAGGCACTCAAACACTTGGTACACCGAAAAGATTATCAGAATCAAGTTAAACGCCTCGAAATAATGAAGTCACTTGATTTTACGAAGTCTAAGGGACTTCCAGCCCAGCCTTATTCCAACGTCAACCCAAAAAAAGCAAGACATGAACTCAGCTTGCCCTCTCGAATGTATGAAGGTCACTTGACTTTTACAACTCTGGGGTATTTCCCGCCCAGAGTCAAAGCCAATAAGCAAAACATTGAAAGTAAACCAGCAAGCTTTTTTTGCTCGTCACAATCCCCGCAAGTCCCGGAGTCTCCCCACCAACTCCAACACCGCTAGGACCCTTAAGCAACAAAAATTTAATTCCGGAAATAATAACAATAATAAGATATAAATCAGTTACTCAATTAAGTAACTCGAGCAGATCATCGTCATAGCCCAAACTCAATTCGACGCGGGTTGCCCCACTGGGAGTCCCATCCCGGCCTGCCTTCCAGAATTTTCACGCCTCCGAACTGGGGCCGGCCGTCAGAACCCGACGTACTTCTATTATGTACAAAGTCGCGCCCTGGAACAGCACTTGAAACAATTTTTCTCTGCAGCGCAGCTGACTGACTCGGTGAGTCTGGGGGGGATGAATGCATTCCCGGTTCAAGAGTCGTGTAACTCGTGAAAAAGTGCTACTTGCGGTGTAAAATTTAGAAGATCATCTGAAAACGGCGGTCAGCGTGGCGCACCCCCTCTTCAGCCTTGTGGTGGTACAGCAGCGCGCCGGCAAAAGCCCATTTTCTGTTGCAGGCATGTGAAGAATCAGGGTTTTCCCCAGGTGTCTTACATTCCATCGAATCTTCGATACGATCAAGCATACAGACCGCCTCGTCGTAATTCCCATTCCTCCCTCCACTCCATCGCCCCTGACTAACAGCAGCCCTTTCATACGTGTCGATTCCGTGGACCCCTCATCTTCATCTCATTCCAGCCCCCCGCCTCAGCTCAGCCTTCCCCAACGGCGCGGACTTCAGGCTAAATGCCCAATCCGTGCCCGTTACCCAGACTTCCGTTTCGGTGGGAAGGGAAGGGCCAAGGGTGGCTAGAATAAGAATAACTTGCGCAGGCACGCGACGCCTGCTAGGTGTAGCCTTACGGGTATTGTGCTCTCCGCTGGCCACGCTGTGCATGTCTAAAATAGTCCCTTCATCTAGAACTAACAGAACACGAACATGGGTCAGTACGCGTCGACGTCGATGTCTGGCTTGTGAAAACGGACGGACTGGCGCTGTTGGGATCTAAGATGGGGATGGTAATGCTTGTTGAGTGGAGAATAGATGAAGGTGAGGAAGAGAATATAAATTGTATTTATGGAGTCACGAAAAAGAGAAGGGCCGGATGGGAGAACGCGATTTGGTAAGTACAGCCTCGTGTTTGCATGTGAAGCACAGCCTTGTGGGGATGTGCGCGTTCTGAATTGTAACTAGGCTCTTCAAGAATACAATAACGCCGTGAAATCTTTGACGTTGTGGAGATCTTGAAGAATCTGATACTGGAACGATAGCTCAGAAAATCCGAAAAGAAAATAATTAATTATGGTTTATTATTATTTTCATTGATACTATTGCCTGTCTTAGACATAGTCCGCAACCCCATCCCACCAATCCGCGCAGCGCTTCTCACCGCCATACTGCAAGCACAACACATCTTTATCCAGTCCATCTCTTAAGGCATTTCCAGCACATGTGCGAAGGGACTTCTTGCACTCGCAGCGGGGAATGTGCCGGCATGCTCGATGGAGAACAGGATGCTGACTCTCTGAGATGAGTTGGAGTCAGCTTGTGCTCGCTTTCGGAAGTGCACACCCACGCCTTCATGTCATGCAGCAGTGCTCACATCAGCAGCTGCACAATCAGATGCGATACGACACAGTACAACGCCTCCTGATGATACACAGCACAGCGTGGCACTCCCAACCCTCGGGGTCCCCATCTCATCTCCATCTCATCCCATCCCATCTCCACGAGTCTGCCTGCCCCCCAATCCCCCCCGTATCATCCCTCCCTCATATAGTAATCATCCTCAGCACAACACAACACATACGCCTCCTCCTTACCTCCCCCTCCCCTCGAGCCAACCTCTAACAATCCCCCGGCTTACACCTCCCCAACACCTACGCCGCAAAAGACAAGACTCTTTCTTCAACGGACCGTCGCGCACCAACATGCACATCACATCACATCACATCACATCACATCACATCAAATACCCGATCCGCTTGCTTACATCTCACCTCAAACCGTGCCTCACTCATCCAAGGCTTAAAATAACCACCTCGACTGCAACCCCACGCTCTGAGCACGTTAGTATGACCTGCCTTCCTAAAGCAATCGTGAGTAATGGATTGGTACACATTCGCTTCCGCAAGGATGAGGCAAAGCAGTCAGTTGTATATGTATGCATGTCTGAACATCACCTCCACCGCACCCTTGTTGTGAAACATTAGGAATCATTGGACGAGAAAATTCCTCCGAATAAAGAGAAGAAAACACTTCCAATCAGTTACTTCTTAACTCATTAGAATGGAAATGAAATGAAACTTGTGCAACCACCTCTCTCCCTCTCCCTCTTCCTCGTTCAGTAAAACGGCATTTGGAATTAAAAAGGAACCTATACTAGACGAAAAGTGTGGCAGTACAAGAAACTATTTACCAAGGCCTCTTTTGATATGTACCCCATACCATACCATCCCGTAAACAACCTCCACCTCCACTCCCACAAGCACGCCCACATGGCAACCACCCGCCCATCCGTCGATCATGTACATCCCTACCCAGGGCTTCCTCCCTCCCTCTGTACCTGTACCTGTACACCCCCCCTCCCCCTAGCCACACAATATCCAGCAACTTGTACGCCCACGTCCGTAACGCACAGCCAAGCAGCGTGCTGTAACCCATCCAACGATTTCGCAGGACGATGGCGCAGGAGGAGAATGTAACCTCACCTCATCTCAGTCTCACCTCCATCAGCATCCGGGGAAGAGGGGCTAGCATCCACCCGTCTTACATCACCCATCTAAGCACAACTCGCCGAGCACCAGTCAAGTCGCGCGTAACACCAATTCGAGATCGGAATCTGCACGTCACGCGTCACTGAAATCCAAAATCACGTTTATCACACGTCAGAGAGGAGAGGTAGTTAGTTGGTTTTGTACACAGTTCAATTCCAGCTAGCAATCTACTTGACTATCTGCTATGCCTGTCTGACTGTTGTCCACCTCCTATCGTAGCACACGCTCTCCATGCTCACTCCATTTTAATCCATGTACAGGCTGCTCTTTGCAGCAAAAAAAGCAAGGTCCATGGTATCATCCGTAACGCCTGGTATTTCCACCGCACCGCACCAAAGTAATAGTTGAAGTGTGACTACTAAAAACTCTCTTTTTCCTTCCTGTCCCCGCTTTTGGAACGCAGACTTGAAAAAACGCCGCCCGGTGTATAGGCTGTTTGCACAAAGTTGAATAAAAAAGTAAAATCGAACGCTGGGAAATGCAAATGTAAAGTGCTCGCTGTGTTTTCGCAACGCATGCAGAGATGCTGATGCTGTCCGTAAGTTGATATGAAACCGCACGCCTGGTTCTGTGCCAAGAAACCGAGACGATGAATGCTGGGGGCTGTGAAGCCGATGTTAGGCTGGACTCGAGTGTACTTGTTGCCGTAAACGTATATTTTAGTTGTGATGCTCAACGCGCAAGGGTAGATGTCGTTCTCTGACTTATTACAATTATGCGGCTTATATGAGGAGTTGTATGTGTGATGTGGATTACCATCCTTTGGAGTGGTATTCGCCGAGACCGTTGCCGAAGTATTGGTTCCAGCTCGCGTTGATTGCGTCTCCTTCTTTGCTTTCCATGTGGGCCCTCTCAGGGTGTTGCTTGAGGTTCGCCAAATCCTGGGTGGTGTGTCTTCTCTTAATAGCCGCGGTGGGGGTATGAACCTTCTGCTTGTGTTCGTTGACGAGGTGTTGACGAAGGCTGACAGTTAGTTCGTCGAAGATCATCTTCCGACGCGTCGTTCTTGGAGAAAGTGCTCGCTGATGAGGAGTGGTGTTGGTGGTGGTCTGGATGATCGGTTGAGCCGAAGATCGAGGAATCTCGGCAATTGGCTTGAGGCCCTTTGGCTTCATCATGAGAGGAGCTTCATTGTCAGACTCGATGGAAGTGGCGAGAGAAGGACCATTTGGCGACGTTGTTCTCGATCTTTGTAATGCCGGTGTAGATTTCGAGGCTGTAACTGCTGCTTGAGCAAGAGCATTGGCTCTGTCGTTCTGGTGAAGCATTGTGGTGATTAAGGAGCGGCGCGAAACAAGGTTTGGTCGCGAATCGACGCGTTGGAAAAAAGTCTTTTCGTCAATGCTGTTCTTTCCGCTGTCCTCGACTGAATCTTCCCAATCAGAAGAGTCATCATCGTCGTCAATCGCGCTTTCGTCAATGTCGTCTTCATCATCAGTCTCGAAAACGTCGTCATCAAAAGGCTGTTCCTCTTGAATTGTACGCGTTGCTACCTCCTCCTGGAAAGATGTCTGCTTCTTGGCGGCCAGTGGGCGTCCGAGACCATTTGACAATGCACTGCTGCTTTTGATGATGGATGGAAGAGAGTTCTCGTCCTCATTGGATGATCCGCCAAAAGAGAACATAGCACCCTTCTTCTTCGGCCGTATTGGTTGCAGACTGGCTTCCACTGAATTGGCTTGCTCGCTATTTGAGTCTTCACCTGATGATCCTCCCAACGCGAACATAGCTTTGCTCTTAGACTGCGGTCCTTTGGCTGGGGAGGTGGCGGCGAGGTCTGCCTCGGGGATGGATGCAGGGGCGCCGAGGAGGGGAATCGACCTATATGAAGAGCTGACATGTGAAGGGGAGAAACCCTTGACTACACTGGTGGTGCTTCGTTCGGAGTTTCCACTCGTGCTCTCTGCAGAAGCGGGTTGTGCGGCAGGTTCGCACGCAGTAGACTTGGTCTCGGGGATGGCGATTTGTTGCGTAGGTTGAGGAGTATGTTGGATTTCGGCGAGTCTTGGAGCAAGTGGCTCGAGGTAGGAGTGGCTGTTGGAGATTGGTTGCAAGTCCTTCTTCTCCTTGATAGTCATGACCATCTTCTCGAGATCGTCTGGCGTTATATGCCTTTCCCGACCGCGACTCCGGCTGTTAACGGAGTCTTGTCGGTAGATTTGGGGATGTCTGATATCTAAGGGTGCTGAAGTGGAGGCGGAGGTGGAGTCGGTATCGAATTCAAGGGCCTCTTCGTCAGCCAAGGAGTCCAGACTGGCGCAAAGACTGGGTACTTCGGTTGCGGAGTACCGTCCATCTGAGCTTCTCGAGGAGATGGAAATAGCGGGGGTGGTAGCATTGGCCTCAGAGACGGGGTCGCAACAGAAAGTCTCTCTGTTCCATAGCCTCCAGCTCAGGTTCTCTAACCGGCGTCCCTGCTCTAATGATGCTGCACATCTGGAGAATACTAACGCGGGGTGTTAGTCCTGCAAGGCGCGTTGAGCGCAATTGCTCGCGGGCAACTCACCTGTCCACATGCTGAAGAGATTCTCGACATTGCGGGTGTCGACCTTGTGAATCAATCCTACGTCTACCGTCAAGACGGGCGCATCTAATCGTGAAGGCATGGCGAGTTCTAGCTGCTCGAACGCTCGAGCGGATATAATTGCGGAGACACGACTGCTGCGGGATGCTCGCGACGGGTACGCGAAGCAGATATGGAGATTTGCGTGATGTTTTTATTTAAGATGTGCGTTGGTGGCGGTGGTGTTGGGGGAAGATTTGAGTTTCCTGGGTAGGT
>QGMK01001190.1:0-12252 GCA_007825345.1 Lachnellula suecica
GGGGGTTGTGGCAGATGCGACGTTAGAGGACGAGGGTGAACCTCGGGGAAGTGTATTTGGGGATCGACGGCTGGAAACGGTTGATCTGCGCTATGAGGTGATGGTTTGGGCTTTAGAAATGTTTGTAGGTGGTGCGATGTCGGCATCGTAGGTTGAGGGAGGGAAGGTGTGCCGAGGGATCAGATGAGAGGTGCATGTGCCTTGCACTATGCTAGGCACTTTTTGTTTCATAGATAAGAAAACAATAGAGCTTCTCATAGCAAATGGTATCATGTGGTTTTTGTTCTTAAACTTCAAGAGGTATCTGGCTATAAATGATATGGAAAGGCAGATAGCGTGCACACCTGTATCCAACAGCGCCTTTTGCACTTCCACGAGCATGGCTTCGACTTGCTCTCTGTTCCAGCCCATGCCGCGGCACAAAGGCCCCATGGCCATGGCTTGCAGGCCGTCTGTTGTACCGGTGCGGCCGTAGAGGCCGACGGTTTTCAGGGTCTTGTTTTTAGACCAAGTACCGATGGGGACTTTGAGGATTTCGTGGCGCCGTGTTGGTGAAGCCGTAGACAGAAAGGTTAGCGGCCTCGCTGTAAACTGCAAAGTCAGTATTGTTTGATTGGGAAACATTCGAATCTCAAGGGTAATTTTGAATGTCTGGATAGTCCTGGCACATTCAGAAACTCCCAAGAGACAGTATGTATACGTGGGATACTTACAGCCGCGAGACGTTAAGATTAACACCAAGATTTCGCAGACCTTCTGTAACGACGCGGGAATACTTAAAAGCAGGAAAGAAGTGGGCATGGTGTCGTCATAATGAGGGAGGAGATGAAGCCCTTGAAACCGTGAAGACGAGGAGATTGGGTGGACGGAGAATAAGAGTTATTTGTTAGATCAAGGGTTGAGACATGACGGAAGATGCTCCGGCTTCAGCACTCGCTGCGATTACTATGCCCTATAGGGGATGTAGTATACTGCTAGTTGCTGTCGCAAGAAGCTGGAAATGGGTCTGCTTTTGGCGCACAGACGAGTCTTGTGTACCGGTGCCAGATTTGGAAAATTGATGTTACTACACTTGTTTTGAAGTTCACTTAAACAACACTTGTCGTGGAGCAAAAATTCACATAATCATGGATTCAGACATGGACAAACTTGAGGGAGAGATACAACGCCCTTGGCTAGGAATACCATCGGCCCCGGCGTTACATAAGCGTACATTAGACGAGAAAGCTCGAGCAATAAATATATACATACACCTTGCCGCACTCTATTTCTTTTCTTTCTTCTCGCCGTCTTTCGCTTCCTTCTTCTCGCCATCATCCTTCTCCTCGCTGTCATCTTCGTCCTTGCTCTCGTCATCTTCACTCTCATCCTCGCTCTCTTCTTCATCCTCGTCCTCCTCGTCGGCCTTAGCTAAAGCTTGGCGCCTCTCCTTTTCTTCTCTCTCAAGCGCCTCCCACTGAGCGTCTCTATCGCTCTTGACATAGTCAACGGGGTTTCTGAGAGTCGAATCGGTCCTGACGATCTGTCCATGTCCAACCAAAGTTGCAACGATAGAAGCGCCCACGAAGAATGTCAAGACGAAACGGTATGTCGAGTACCAAGCTGGGAACCAGCCTCGCACCGTAGCCCGAGCGTCTGCGAAGTATAGAAAGTTGAAGGCCAAGAATTGTGTAATCAGCGCGTACTCCATGGGCATGAAGATGGTGGGCCATGCAACTGCTGGTGCAATGACTCCGTACATGTATCGGCGGTAGCTGTGGTATCCGCCATATCCGGCATATTCCAAACCCCAGTGGATGGCTCCGAGGAAAGAGATGATCTGGGGTTTCATGAGTATTGGAATGATTCAAAGTGTTGCGCAGAACTTACAACAGCACCATATCCGATTTGAATGGGGGTAATAATGTCAAGAAGCTGGTGAGCCGTCTCGGGGGAGAAAAGATAGCCGGCACCATTATTGGCATGGGCATGATTAATGTCGTAGGCAAGATACACTGTGGATAGAGATGTAGCAGCATATGGGATAACACCGGCAGCACCGATGTATAGGGACTCTCTGGGGACTTGATTCAGCGAAAATGTTTCCTTTATGGTTGCCACATCTGCTTTGATTGCTCCCATCATCTCCGGGTCATTCTCTTTTGTGCGGCCTTCGAGGACGGGAATAGCGGATGATTGAATTGAGACATGTTCAGGGTCAGCTTCAAGCTCCTTCCCTGCGATCTTATCCTCTGCCTTTGTATCGATCTTATCGAACGGTGGTCCGTCTTTGGTGGTTATAAACAGCACTTGGCCACGGTTGGGACGGACCAGGGAAGCAAGAACCTGGGGCCGTTTATTGCTCAATTGATGTAGAGGAGCAGCATTGCGAAAACTGGCAGAAGCTGCACTGTAGCTCGACTTCGAAGTTGGGAGCTTTGAGAAGCTCTTTAGGAGCGATCGGGTTGCTGTTGTGCGAAGCATTGTGAATTGGGTAGGAGCTTGGATGGAGCGCTCGAGCTTCCCCGCAATCGGGTGGTTGTAACTCAATTATAGGATCAGAAAACCAATTGATGACGTCGCCAGCTAGAAAGGCAATTGGAACGACAGGTTGGACGTAGAAAGTGAAGTTATTCGCAACGACGTAGCAGAAGGAATCTGGGAAGGACCTTTTGGAGTCTATTTTGGCTGGCAGTGGCTGTTTTATCCCGAAGTAGCAAGGTCCACTCACTGAATTCAGTGACGTCGATGCCAACGCTAAAGCAAGGCCAGGGGGAGCGGTGGGAAGGACCGCAACACGCGTGCAACACGGCGCTCTGTACTTTTAGGCAGAGGATTATTAGCTTGTACTTGTATTTTGCATGTTGTTTTACAGCTGCGTGTTTTAACAAAGTACAGTCCACTCTTCACACCCAAATCAATACATGCACGTTGACACTTTCGAATCTTCGAAGAATTTGTGCCACTGCTGCGCCTCAGCTTTGTTGGCGGGGAACTTGATCCACATACCATCCTGCTGTTGACGAACACCAACTCATTCCATTCGCCGAAAGCGCACGAGAAAACCCCTACGAATACCATGATCTGATGACCTGAACGACATCACGAACTCTCTCCTACACTACAAAACGCTTTACCCCCAATGCGGCTGACGACCCCGCCCCGAAAAGCTTGAACGCGAGAGGTCCCTGCCAGGGTGACGGCACCCGCTTTCCACCATGTTGGAAGGCCTCGTGTCCTCGTTGCTTAACCGCTTCCTGGGCATGTACATACAGAATTTCGATCCTGGACAACTGAAAGTGGGAATCTGGTCTGGCGACGTGACGCTGCGGAACCTCGAGCTACGGAAGGAGGCCCTCGACCAGTTGAAGCTGCCTATAAATGTGGTGGAAGGACATCTAGGCCAGCTCACGTTGAAGATACCATGGTCGAATCTGCGAGGCCAGCCTGTGCAGGTCAGCATCGAGGATGTCTTCCTGCTTGCTGCGCCGAAGGAAGATGCGGAATACGACGAAGAGGAAGAGGAGCGGCGGAGGCAGGCCGTCAAGATTGAGAAATTGGATAGTGCTGAGATGCTGAAGGACAGGAATGATGAGGGCTTGAGCCAAGAGGAACAGCAGAAAAGCCAGAGCTTTACGGACAGCTTGGTGACCAAGATTGTCGACAATCTCCAAATTACTGTCAAGAACATCCACGTCCGCTACGAAGACTCGATCTCCGATCCAGGCCACCCCTTTGCCCTGGGCATAACTCTCGAAGAATTCAGTGCCATTAGCACGGATGGGGAATGGAAGCCCACATACATACAAGACACCAAGGGCCCTACACACAAACTCGCCACCTTGGGTGCACTGGCTGTATACTGGAATACGGATACTTCATTATTAGGGACTGGCAGAGAAGCAGAGGTCCCGGGAGCATCTGTTGCTTCTCACGATGAGATGTTGACGAATTTCAAGGAGATGATTGTGCGGGGCGAAGACCCAAACACGGCAAACCACCAATTCATTCTCAAACCAGTCAGTGGGCAAGCTAAGATTGCTATTGATAAATCCGGGAAGGCCGACAGTCCACATATCAAGGCCGGGTTGATCTTTGACGAGATCGGACTTGTTCTCGACGATGATCAATATCGAGATGCCCTGATGATGGTAGACCTGTTCCATTACTTCATTCGCCACCAAGAGTACAAAAAGCTACAGCCAAAAGGCGTGACTCCCAAGGAAGATCCAAGAGCTTGGCTAAGATTCGCCGGAAACGCCATTTTGAGCAAGATCCACGACAGAAATCGGCGATGGTCTTGGGATTTCTTCAAGGAGAGAAGGGACGATAGGATTCGTTACATTGAACTTTTCAAGAAGAAAAAGAAGCAGGCACAGACAGACCAATTGACGCCTGATGAAATCTCCGAGCTTGAAAAGCTTGAATGGAAGCTCAATTACGAAGATATGCGCTTTTGGAGGTCTCTGGCCAGAAATCAACTCAAGAAGGAGAACGTCGGAGTTAAGAAGACACAAGACGCCAAACAAAAGCAAGGCTGGGTTGCTTGGGCATGGGGATCTAAACCCAAGGAAGAGGAGGAAGACCCCGAGACTACTATGACTGAAGAGCAACGCAAAGAATTGTACAATGCCATCGAGTGGGACGAGAAGAATGCTCTCGCCGCCAGTGTGGATCTACCCAAAGATACAGTCAAGATGGAAATCATTGCGTCTTTGAACACTGGCAGTTTCACTCTCAAGCGCGATCCGCACGATAATGTTGTCGAAGTTCTGAGTTTGTACTTTGATTCATTCCGTGCAAAGTTCCTCCAGAGACCCGAGTCCTTCCTGGCCGATGTCAGCCTTGGCGGCTTGAGAGTCAATGATGGAACGACCCCGGACAGTTTGTTCCCTCAAATCGTACGAGTGAAAGATGCACCGGATACGCCCGCA
This sequence comes from Lachnellula suecica, assembly GCA_007825345.1. NCBI lineage: Eukaryota > Fungi > Ascomycota > Leotiomycetes > Helotiales > Lachnaceae > Lachnellula > Lachnellula suecica. Next base: position 4,914 of record QGMK01001190.1, read on the forward strand.
CAGAAACAAATCGAGGGGTCGGATGATGATGAAGCCGTAGCTAACCCTTTCTTCCAATTTCAGTTCGAGAAGAACCCACTCGATGGCGCCAGTGACTTGGCTCTGACAGGAAAGCTCAAGCCTCTGGAAATTATCTGGAACCCGCTGTTCCTCGTTGGCATCATTCAATTCTTCAAACCTCCCGAGAGACATATGGAGTCCATTGGCGCACTCATGGAGACAGCAGGAGCGACTGTCGAAGGTCTGCGACAACAGACCAGAGCAGGTCTCGAGTTCGCACTGGAAGAGCACAAGACTATTAATGCCAAACTGGACCTTCAAGCTCCTCTGATTATTGTCCCTGAAAGCATAACTTCGAAATCAACGACATGTTTGATTTTGGATGCTGGTCATATCAGCGTCAACAGCCAACTTGTCGACAAGGATACCATGAAAGACGTACAATCTAAACAAAGACAATCGTATACCGATGAGGACTTCAAACGCCTCGAGTCGTTGATGTACGACAAGTTCTTGGTCAAACTTTCTTCCACCCAAGTCTTGATTGGACCCTCAATTGAGGCTACAAAGTCTCAACTTGAGAAGAGGGACGATTCTCTATCACTACATATTGTAGAGAAGATTAATATTGATTTCACAGTGGAGACTTCAATTATTCCTAAAGCGCCAAACCTCACCAAGGTGCGAATTTCGGGACATCTTCCAATTCTCCACGCATCAGTATCAGACAAAAAGTACAAGAACTTAATGCGACTCATCGAAGTTGCAATCCCAAATATGGACGAGGACGAAGAATCTGCCCCTGCCCAGCCAGCTGCTTCACGAAAAGCAATCGAATCCCCTCGACCTCGTGCAGAGAGCTCCGTCTCCAAATCCGACAAGACTCATCAGCGCACTTCGTCCCAGTCGTTCAAGTTTTCCACGCAAGAAGCCGTGATCATACAAGAAGAATCTGATGATGACGATGACAGCCAGTTTAAGGATGCCCCAACGGGTAGCCCCAACGAAGACCTCAAAATTCAGCAACGCAATTTTGAACTCAAATTCGAGGTTGATCGCCTGCAAGGTTCACTTTTCCGGAGCGACCCAGAGGGAAGGAAACCAGATCAACTTCTCGTGGAACTTGTTGCTGATAATTTCGCGCTCAATCTCTGTGTTCGTCCCTACGACTTGATCATCGATACTTCCTTGGAGTCATTGGTCGTCGATGACTATGTCGATAATCCATCTGCGGAGTTTAAGTCTATCATCTCATCCGGGGATGTTGAATCTGAGACTCAAAAGGATCTCATTCACGTAAAGCTGATCAAGGTCAAGAGAGATTCGCCAGAGTTCATGCCCAAATATGAAGGGGTGGAAGTCAATATCGATGTATCGATATCTACCATTAATCTCGTGGTAACAAGAAAGACTCTTCTTACACTTCTCGATTTTATCTTGGTCACGTTTGCAAACAACGAGTCCGCTATAGGAGGCGATAGCTCTTCCCCTAAAGAAATCTTAGATACTGAGAACGAAGAGAAGCAAGTGGTGAAAGCAGAAGAACCTAGTACCGGCTCAGTTCGGATCAAGGTCGATCTGAAGAGTATCCGTCTTATACTCAATAATGATGGTATCCGCCTGGCTACACTCTCCCTCAACGCTGCTGATGTCGGCATTTTTGTTATGGGCAAGAAGTTACGCATTGGCGCCAAACTGGGCGACCTGAGCTTGCTGGATGACATAAACCAAGGTGCATCCACGGATTCGAACCTTCGAAAATTGATCACCATCCAAGGAGATGACCTTGCCGATTTCCGTTATGAGACATTTGATCCCGAGAGCGGCAAGGCCTATCCCGGATACGATTCGTCGATCTATCTTCGTGCCGGTTCCATCAAGTTGAACTTCTTGGAGGAGCCATTCCGCAAGATCATCGATTTCTTAGTCAAATTCGGCAAGATGCAAGCCCTTTTCAACGCGGCCAGAGAAGCCGCAGCAAACCAAGCTTCTCAGATCCAACAAAACGCAAGTCGTATAAAGTTCGACATCAACGTCAAGACACCTATTGTTGTCTTCCCACGAGTCATGAGTGCAAGCCAATCAAAACGTGACTTGATCACAGCTTACTTGGGAGAGATTTATGCCGAAAACAAGTTTGTGCCATTGGACGACTCGGAAAGTTCCCCTATTGCAATGAAGCTTTCGGCTGGGATCAGGAATATTCGTCTCACGTCCGACTTCCACTTTTCTGAGGATCAGACAGAGGAGCTTGAGCTTATTGACAAGGTTGATCTTGGGTTTCAAATGACCTACGCCGAGCATTCATCTGGTTCCAAGAGACCTGATATGGAGATCGAAGGAAGTATGACAGATTTCAACTTGCGAATTACTCAGACCCAGTTGAAATTCCTCCTCGAGCTTGCAAAGTCCGTACCGGCGGCTTTTGCAGTAGATCCTGAAGAGAGCGAGCCGGATGCTATTGATGTACCAAAATCAACGGCTCGAAAGGCCAAAGCTATCATGTCTGACGAGTCCAACGAAAGTGGAAATACGCTTGTAGACTTGGGACCAGAGCTTGGAACTGACTCTAAGAGCTGGACTAAGCTTGATTTCGCTTTCCACGTCCACACCATCGGCCTCGAGCTGATATTAGCAAAGACTGACGAGCCTATTGGAGATCTGGATGCCTCTAGTCTATCCAAATTCTCTCTGGACGATACAAAGGTGAAGCTTCGTATGATGACTGATAGCTCGCTGGAATCAGAGCTGTTGATCCATTCATTCACAATCCAAGACAGCAGAACTCGCGAGACGAACAAATTCAGGAAGATCATGACTTCTAATAAAGACGTCCAGCAGTTCATGGCAAGCGTGACTATCTCAGGTGGACAGGAGCGGAGCCTCATTGCTATCGTGGCTGTCGACAGCCCTCGGGTCATCTTTGCATTGGATTATCTCTTCGCTATTCAGGCTTTTGTTACTGAGGGCCTTGAAGTTGAGGAACCAATCATGCCTGAAGATGATGAAAGCACAATTGGATCCCCAGATGAATCCGAAGCCGACTCGCTTCGTACCGATGGGAAGTCAGGAGCACTTTCAAGACGACCCAAGTCCCTTGCCAAGTCAAACAGCGAGGCGCCATCACAGTCAGAAGAGCCGTCTATGAGCATTGCCTTTAGGGTAAACGTCGTGAACGCACAAATCATCTTGATTGCGAACCCTCTTAGCGCTAGCTCCGAAGCCATTGTCCTCGGCACAAAGCAAATTCTAATTGCGCAACAACATGCTCTCACCTTACAGGTCATGCAAATGGGCATGTTCCTCTGCAGAATGGATCGCTTCGAGGACAGTCGCCTGAGAGTACTGGACGACTTTTCCATGCAGATGTCTATGGATAGCTCAAAGGCCGATGCTACGAGTATCCATATTGACGTGGAGCCATTGGTGTTGCGTTTGTCTCTACGCGATATTCTCCTCGCCATTCAGATTGTCAGCAAAGCATCAGAGCTATCTGGTTCCAATGACGACAGCGGCGACGACAAGAAACTTGCTGCTTCAGACGTCAAGGCCAAACAGCTCAAGGGCTCAAGCTCGGGTAGTCTCAAACGCCGAACAGCAAGTGGAAAGGTTGGAACTACAATCGCTAAGAAGACTAAAGCTGGCACAATTGCGCCTGCTCGCTCGACTAGTCAAGCAGCAGGCAAGCAAGTGGTACGAAAGCACGAGGAGCTCACTGCTACTTTGGAGGGTATGAGAGTTATTTTGATCGGTGACCTTCACGAATTACCAATTTTGGACCTGAGTATTAAGAGCTTCACGACTACTGCTACTGATTGGACGAGCACCTTAAAGGCAGACACCAATATCGATATGTTTGTTAATATCTACAACTTCTCGAAATCTTCCTGGGAGCCCCTGATTGAACCTTGGGAGCTCGGCATGCAGGTCGCCAAAGACACAAGTCCAGAATGTCTGTCGGTCGACTTCACGTCTCCGAAGATGCTTGAGCTGACAGTCACATCTGCTTCGATTGCTCTTGCCTCCAAATCTGCCACATTCTTGGCCCAGAAAGAGGATGTGTTGTCCAAGCCACGAGGACAAGAAGCACCCTACCGAATCCGAAACTATACTGGCTTTGATGTCAATGTTTGGGCTGATGTTTCCGGCGAGGATAATCAAATGTCAGCCAAACTTGAAGATGGCGAAGAAGCACCGTGGCGATTTGAAGACTGGGAGAAGATGCGTGAAAACTTATCTCCAGAAAATAACAGTGGAGTTGTTGGAATTAGACTTGAAGGAAGTGGATTTGACAGCGTCAACAAGATTCCTGTCAATCGTGAAGGGGAGACTATTTATAATCTCCGTCCTCGGCAGGACCAGATATTACATCGACTTCTGGTGGAAGTCTCACTTGGAGAAGACAACGTAAAGTACATCACGTTTCGCTCGCCTCTCTTGGTCGAAAACAAAACTCAGATCCCTGTTGAGATGGGGGTATTTGATGCTCAAGAAGGCCATTTGTTGAAGATCGAGAAGATTGCGCCTGGTGAGAGCCGTCCTGCTCCGGTTGGTGCAGCTTTCATGAAGTCGCTACTTGTGAGACCGGATCAAGGATTCGGCTACACGTGGTCTACTGAGTCGCTGTTCTGGAGAGATCTTCTGAAGAGACCCACCAGGACTTTGGTGTGCAAGGGCGAACAGGACAAGCAGACTCCGCCGTTCTACTTCCAGATGCATGCTAGCTATGATAGGAGCAATCCATTGACCAGGTATGTAGCAATGAGGAAACCATTTCTGGCTCAAGCTTACCCAATTTTAGTATCTATCCTTACATGCGGATTCGACTCTCTGCGCCCGTCGAGCTGGAGAACCTTCTGCCGTATGATTTCAAATATCGAATTTACGACAAAAACACCAAGAAAGACTGGACCAATTTCCTTAGAAAGGGCGGTCTCAGTCCCGTTCATGTTGTCGAGCTATCGCATTTGCTTTTAATGAGTATTGATATGCAAGATACTGTCTTCAAGGCCAGCGAGTTCGCAATCATCAACTCAAATAACCAAGAAGACTTCCGCAAGGAGTCCATGTTGGTTTGCAAGGATAGCGAAGGACTGGCGCTGAATCTCAGACTGCATTATTTCAAGATTCCCGACAGTGGTGGCGCATTTAGAGTCACCGTCTACAGTCCGTACGTCATTTTGAACAAGACTGGTCTCGAGATCAACATCAAGGCCAAATCACTCCTGCAACAGGCCAAAACCGCAGCAGGTCAAGGTTTCCGCACAGAGTCAGCCGACACCGACAAGAAGAAAGCTCTGCCCTACATGTTTGCATACGGCGCGGATGATCAGCGCAATCGTGCTATCCTTAAGATTGGAGAATCCAGCTGGAGTAAACCGCAGAGTTTCGACGCTATAGGAAGCACTGTCGATGTCGTTCTGCCGTCGTCCTCGAAGAATACCGAAATCCATGTTGGCATCACGGTTGAATCTGGAGAGGGCAAATACAAGATGACTAAGGTTGTTACGCTGGCACCTAGGTTCGTGCTGAAAAATAGAATGAATGAGGAGATCAACGTGCGAGAGCCTGGATCGTCTGAGCTTATGACGCTCAAGCCGCAAGCACTGCAACCTCTGCACTTCTTGCAGAAGACGTCGATCAAGCAGCTCTCTTTATGCTTTCCAGGCTTGAACAATCAGTGGTCATCTCCATTCAACATTTCGGATCTTGGAACGAGTCACGTAAAGTTGGCCAAAGTAGGCCAGCGGCAAAAACTTGTCAGGGTTGAGGTCTTGATGGAAAACGCTACGATCTTCTTGCATCTCAGTTCTGAGACCAAGAATTGGCCGTTCTCCATGCGCAACGAAAGTGATACGGAGTTTACGTTTTTCCAGGCGAATCCAAACCTTGATGATGAGGATTCTGAGGACCGATCTGGATGGCGTCCAATTAGGTACCGCTTGCCGCCGAGGAGCATCATGCCTTACGCTTGGGACTACCCAGCTGCGAAGCACAAGGAGTTGATCATCAATGCGAATGGCAAAGAGAGGCATATCAAGTTGGCTGAGATTGGAAACTTGATCCCTATGAAAATTCCTGCCCTGCACTCGGCTGCTGGCGCGAGGGAGCCTAAGATCATTGATCTGAATGTTGCGGCGGATGGTCCAACACAGACATTGATTCTGTCTAACTACAAGGCTTCGAAGAGTTTGTACAAGCAGAAGACCCGATCGGAATCGAGCACCAGTCTGGCTGCAGGCTTTGAGGTCAAGGATCAGGATACGAGCGTCACTTTCCGTGCACAGCTCAAGCTTTCTGGATTCGGAATATCACTTATTAATCATCAACTGAGGGAACTTGCATACGTCACGTTCAGAGACATCTCTTTTAAATACTCGGAGTCGCCACTTTATCAGACGGTCACAGCTGGTATCAAGTGGGTGCAGATTGATAATCAATTGTATGGTGGTATTTTCCCTATGATTCTATATCCTAGCGTTGTGCCGAAGAATACGAAGGAGACGGAATCGCATCCTTCGGTTCACGTCCAGGCAACGCGGGTGAAGGACGATTCTTACGGTGTGCTTTATATTAAGTATGCTACCATTCTACTGCAGCAGATGACTCTCGAAATCGACGAAGACTTCGTTTTTGCTCTCTTGGAATTCTCAAAGGTCCCTGGAGCGAGCTGGTCTGAAACACATGAAGGTGTCCTCTGCGACGACAATCTGGATATCCCTGAGCCAAATCAAATCGAGGCTGGTCAAGACATGTACTTCGAACTCTTGAACATTCAGCCCATGCAACTGGACTTGTCGTTCGTACGCACAGACCGAGTCAATGTGGAGGATAAGACGTCATCGAATAACCCATTGATGTTCTTCTTGAATGTTCTCACAATGGCTATTGGAAACATCAACGATGCTCCTGTGCGTCTCAATGCTCTCATGCTGGAGAACGCTCGTGTCTCAGCAGCTGTTTTAGTGCAGAATCTTGCGAACCATTACTCGCAAGAGGGATTATCTCAAGTGCACAAGATCCTTGGTTCCGCGGATTTCCTTGGCAATCCAGTTGGCCTGTTCAACAATCTCAGTTCTGGTGTGGCAGATATCTTCTACGAGCCGTATCAAGGATTCATTATGTCTGATAGACCTGAGCAGCTGGGTATTGGCATTGCAAAGGGTGCTACCAGTTTCGTTAAGAAGTCCGTCTTCGGTGTCTCCGACAGTTTCTCAAAATTCACAGGCAGTATTGCAAAGGGATTATCAGAAGCTACAATGGACAAGCAATTCCAAGACCGACGCCGCATGACGCGCTCCCGCAACCGGCCCAAGCACGCCCTCTACGGTGTAACAGC
>QGMK01001191.1:0-12252 GCA_007825345.1 Lachnellula suecica
CGGCTCAGCCCCGATGAAGATCAAGGAAAACTACGTGCCTAGAGCAGCAGCGCGCGCAGCCAACAAGCAGAACATCGTCGTCTGTCCAAACTGCAAGCAGCAAATGCCCGTAGCCGAGCTCGACGAGCACATGCGAAGTAACTATACCCCCTCCCTACCATTACCAGAACCATTAAACTAACATATCCACCCCGCAGTCGAACTCCTCGATCCTCGCTGGAAAGAGCAGAAGGCTAAGGCAGACGCGCGCTATAGCACGACGAACCTGTCGACGCAGGACGTGGCCAACAATCTTAAGCGGCTGGCTTCCCAACGCAGCGATCTGTTCGACGGCGTAACCGGTCAGCCCGTTTCGGAGGAGGAGCAGGCGCGGCGGAAGAGAGCGGAGAAGAACTATGACGGCACGCCGGTCGAGAAGGGCGATCGCCGGCTGGATATGATGCAGAACGTTAATGTGGAGGAGCAGATTAGGGCTATTCATCAGAAGTTTGGTGATAAGAAGTAGGGTGATGTTGGAAGTGGAGGTGGAGGGGGCTGTGTTCTACATTTTTGAAGCTTGTTTATGGAAGAGGGTAAAGTAACTGCATGGATGGCGTTTTAAGGCGGGGAGGGAGCAATTGAGATGTGAAAATTGTATGAGTAAATTTTTTTTAATTTGATGCCATTCAAAATGCATTGAGTCGCTTCCCAAAATGTCATAACCCCGCAATTGACCTACGATAACAACAAAGTCAACGTATAGCACACTTCACTCATCACCAACTAATCAATCATTCGAGTCCCAACTCCAAAGCTCGTTCTCCACCGTCAATCACCCGCATCTCGGTGCGGGGCTGTACACCCTCGACACCCGCATCGAAGAACCACCGGTGCAGCGAACCGCGGGACCGTGATTGGGCGCGTGCCCAACACCGAGTAGCGGGCGCATAGCGCGATGCCGCATCGGGCGACCGTGTGGGCAGCTGGCGAATCAGGGGCGTGAGCGAGGGGTACCAACAGTTGGGTTGCATTGCATCTGGATGTATTGCCAGCACCGAGTTGCTTATTGTTGCGTGCTCCGCCTCACGAGCTGGGCGAGGTGTTAAAGAGCCTCCGTTTCCGCTGCACATCACCTTGCCTCGTTGCCTCGCTACCCCTCATCTTTTGCTTTTGTCTGTTTTGCGGAATGTGAATGTGTATTTGAATTTGAAGGTGGGATATACGAAAGGGTGAAGCCAAGATGATGCTCGAGACGACGATCGCTCATGGCCGAATGGGAACCGGGAGCAGCTGGCCCTCGGAATCTAACCCGCGCCGCACGAGACGCCGGCGCGAGTCGAAGGGCGTGTACCACAGAGGGTCACCACCGCGCAGTGTAAACGCTGGCGTTGGGCGTGCTTGGAAGGTTGAGAACTTGCCTGTCAGGACTGGCCAGGGAAATCTGGAGTTTTACGGCAATGGGACCGGTGTCAACGCCAATACCAATCTTGGGAATGGTACTGGGTATGGATACAGTCCTCCACTTATACACCAGAGCCACCACAATCATGAGCCATGGCAGCAACCCGCTGCTCTGGTCTCCTATACGTTAGGGGCGCATTCCCCTCCAGCTGCTTCATACTACGCTGGGAACACGGTCCCTCCCCCTCCACGGAACAATTTCTATCTGCAGACCTCGGACAATAATACTAATAACGAAGCCTGGAACAACAATGGACCTGCAGACATGCCGATGTTGGATATACCCGTGCCGTACGGGAACTACGGGAACTACGAGGACTTGGGACTGGCGTCGCCGACGCCCACGACGGCGGGCACGACGAGCTCGGAAGGCTATGTGTTTCCGGATGTGATGGGTGCGAGTGCGAATGCGGGCCAGATGTTTGATTTGGATTTGGATCTTTCAGGTAGATAGCCCGAGTTTTCTACTTCAGCTTTACCTCTTCCGCTTTCTTTGGTTGGGGTTTGCCAAAAGCCAGTCATATGGGAAGTTTTATACTTGACCTTGTGCGCCCGCACGTTGCTGACCTGGGTTGTGTTGTTCAGACGAGTATTTCCAGATTGGACAGCCGCTAGATTCTTCCTTCGGCGTGCCGGGCTCGAACTCGCCGCAATTGTATGAAGAGGGTTATATCTTTGAGAATGACGGGCTCCATATGCCTGTGGATATGGGTTTTGGTAATGTGTATGGCAATCAATGGTCTGCGACGTCCTTCACGCCGCCAAAGCAACCTAGTGCCTCGCCAGTCGAATCTTCCATGATGTCGAGCTTGCCATGGCCTCCGGAGCAGTTGCAAGAGAGCGAGTTCCAAGCAGACGCGAATGCAACCTTTGAATCAACACCATACACTATGCACAAAGCTAAGGAAGAATATCTGGAAACTGGCCCATCGTCCCAAGGATCTGTAGGCACGGAAGCCGTTACCCCACTTGGGGATAGCGATACTGAAAGCTGGGTGGTCACGTCGACAACATATACCCCCTCGCACAGTTCCCCAGGCTCCCAAGCGTCACCTCGATCGCATGTCTCGTCGCCGCAGCATCACTCGCACGTCTTCAGCTCCATCCCCGGGATTGCCAAGTCAAAGAGCGCGAAGGGTCGCCAGCGCGGTCTTACTCAGCTTGAGAAGAAACAAGCGCGGGAGGTGCGCGATGCTAAAGCTTGCTGGGCCTGCCATATCTCAAAGACCAAAGTAAGATGTTGTGGAAATAGGCTGGATTGTGGAGGCTAACATTATGTAGTGTTCTCCTTGCTCGCCAGGCAGCCCTTGCGAACAGTGCGCGCGGCTTGTAGGGAAGAGGAGGTTCTGCAAGTTCACTTGCTTCAATGACCCCCTCGAATCATTATATATCTTCCTCGTTCCCGGTATAGACCCACCGTGTATGAGACGTAGTAGAAAGACACTAACAAGACTAGAATACCTCAATGGCCACTTGAATCGAACCGATGTCGAAGCATTCGTAACCAGGAACGCCGAGGGTTGGGGAACAAAAAAGATGGTTGTGAAGATGGAGTGGGGATACCGACGGCCGATGGATGTCTTGGTTGTACCTCTCAAAGTGCGGAAGAACGCGCCGGAGCTAGGCTGGCAGAACACCAGCGAAAAGCTCATGGACGCCGAAGGGAAGGAGAGGTTGGTCCGCAGGCAAAGCCCACCTATTGGGGTTCCATTTTCTGCCATGGATGACATGCAGGACCAGTATGCTCGATACATTCAGGACATCGTTCAAAGCGACATTAGGCACTACATCCCGGCTGCTTATTTCCCCGAGGACTCGAAACTTATGACGCGGCTTTTGGGCGTGGTGAGCGACTTCTATGAGGTGGGATTGGAAGCTGATGAGGAGGTATGTCAAGATAATCGTGGATGATGGGAACTTACTGACAACTCAGTGTGATCTTCTCCGCAGAGCCCTTGAAATGCACGTCAGCACCTCGATAGTCGAACGAACCCTCAACCTCGACGCGGAATCCATCAACAGAGTTCAGAACGAACTTCAACAACGATACCCCAAGGAAACCACCTCAAAGTGCGCTCAAAAACAGATCAAGTTTGCGCTCCTCTTGGGTCAGCAGAGGCGCATCAACAGGGTCTTGAAGGATTGGGGGAGTCTGATGTGGACGATCCACAACACAGCCAGTAACGACAAGAAGTGGGCCATCAGCTTCTGCGTCTTCCTAATCCTAACTTTGACGACCGACAAGATCTTCGGCCAAACGTGGTATTTCTGCGAAACCGGAATCAAGTTTCGTGGGGCCGAGCCGAAATCAGAATATGCAAAGTGCATTCATTATCTTCAGATGACGGAGAAGGAACTGTTCGAACGATGCAAGGAGATTTTTCACTGGAAGTTTAAAACCAGGAAAGGAGGCAAAGAGGCCTGTAATCCAATTCGAGACGGTATGGAAGCTTTTCGAGGTAGGGCTGTGCCGCCCGGAATTAGAAACCTGACGGTTGGGCTGCAGAGCGTAGTTCGTGAATATGGTAAGATAAACCCTCGTGTACAGGCAGTGATTTGAAGCTCATTTTATTCCCAAGTGGACGAAATTAGATCGCACTGTTCGGTGAAACCGCAGTACCGCACGGGCATGGGAGCCTCGCCTTACATGGATCTTGGGCGATTGACGTGTATCTTCTTGGACGACTTTTTGGATCACTGAAAATGATCCTATCGATGTATACGTGGCCAGCTTAGTGAAGGTCCACGAGAATCGTCAAATCTTCCTGGAAATGCGATGACTATTTGGTGAGTGGTATAAACCAACAAGCGGCTTTGGGCAGCGTTTCGCGTCTGTTGGAAACGAAGGATCGAACCGAGGCGAAGATGTTGAGCGAAACGCGCAAGTCCAGCTAAGAAGGGCTGGTAAGCGCCCGATGTGAGGTGGGGGGTGTACGCGTCCAAATATCAGCCTGGTCCTCGCAATACGAGGTCAAGTTGGGTCGGAATAAACGTGCGGTCTTCGTGAAGGATTTCGAGGCAAAGGGCGGCCCTGTTGCGCTAATGGTTGTGAATTACTCGGCCACATTTCAAGAGCTCGATTCTTGTTTGACAACCAACTACCGCGGACCGGTGAAGAGTGTGGAGGTTGTGGTTGGGTACTGATGCATTCAAAGCCTCAGCCGCCTCGTGGCGCGGTTTTCAATCGCACAGCACAGCATATGTCGGTGACAGCCTCGCGGAACAAAACAAAATATGGCCCCCACGGTCTTTCACTCGAGCGGGAAAATCCCACCACACTCTTCTGGTTGAGCCAAGTGGATTCGTCAAAGGCGTGAGCCTCTTCGTCAAGGATGGCTGAGATGGTTTTGATTCGAAGAAGGCGCGATGCCCTAGGGAATATTGCGACAACCCGTATCCAATGAACGGATCATTGCAGGGAGTGGCCTGACTTCTGTGAGATAGAGATGCGAACATCGCTGTCATTTTCGAGATGTTAGCTCGCCCGGGTCTGCGTCAGCATGAAGGAGTACAATGCGCCCCATCTTGGGTTTGTGTTTCGGGAGACTGTTGGGAAGTATATGTGGCTGGAGCCTCCCGCTGGTGTCAGACATCGCTGGCACTGACCTCAGGGCGGGGAGAAGTCTCAGATGAGTCTCTGAATGTTGGGCTTTGGACTCGCACTGATGTCAATCTTGAGGCCCGATCTGAGAGTCGATTGAGGGCCAAGAATGGTCCCTTACTGAACAAGACTGTGCTATTACTCGGTAGCCGGTCAGAGAGTAAGGTGGCTCCAAATGTCTCTGGAGCTGGATGAGATAGCCTCGTGGCCATTTAAAGATGGAGTTGACATGACGGAGTGTTGCTAGACGACAGTGTCAGAGATACGTCAGAAATCCGATGTTTCAGCAGAACTAGGGCATTATTGGAATTAGGGTAACGAACTTTGACGATTGACAACGGACCTTCCAACCAAGAGTGATGAATGCGACGAGGTAATGATGTTCCGACCTAGGGAACAGTTATGGAAAACGGTTTTATGAGTTGATGACATATGATTGATACGACGAACTTTTTTAGGTTGGCGAACTTCCTGTAAATCTCATTAGAAAGAAAAATGTACTTAGAAGAGAACACATACCCACGGGAAATAAAAATGAAAATCAGCCTGATGAAAGTCATAAGTCCTATATGACCCAACCGGCGTGGCAGTGACGGCCTCAACGGCCGACCTCTTGTTGGTTTTAAGCGCCGAGCAAAGCTGCAGCCTGCTGGCCTAACGGTGATCTTGTGACTTTGGAAGCTTCATCCTTTGAAATGTTGGGCATCAAGATTGAAAGCAGATGGACACCAAAATGGAATGCGATGTGATCAGGCAATGCACAGGCCGGAAAAAATCCTGTAGAAAAGATGTGATATGCGATATCCAAGTGCCGGGGTTCAGATGACGACAAAGATACAGCTGTAGGCTTGAATTCCTTCCCAGCTACCCACTCGGCGGATTGACCCTGCATCCAGCCTTCCGCAGCCCGCCAGCGTTGGTCTCATCGTGTTCTGTGCGCCGAGGTGCAGAAGTCACATCTGCAGGTACGGTACAGTGACTGTTGCGCACTGTGCGGGTGATTGCATGCCACAAGCTGCGCCGCACTGCCACACAGGGCTGATGACAGGCGGAAGTTCTCATTCTACAGCCTTGAGAGTTGGAAGTTGGTTGGGACTTCGTCGTGCACTGCGGTCGAAACATTGGAGGGTGGAGAAAGTTGGACTGAGGAACATGATGGGAATGAGTCAACCGGAGTAAAATGAGCGATTTTCTTTGGCCTCCTGTTTGTGCTTGCTGCGGTGTTGGGCGTTGAATAGAAGAGAAGTTCGTGGCAGGGCGGACGGTGGAAAGCACATGCCCGCTGCTCTCTACCGAAAGGGGGCGTCTACAAGCGGTCGATGGCTAGTAGCTACAGCGGGATCATCGTGAAGTCTGAGCGCAATGGCGTCAGTGAGACTTATGACAGCCTCCCGCTGCAGACCGTTGCAGACCGGTGTGGTAGAATTGGGATTTGTTATGGCTGTGGTGGTTGTGGTTGTGGTTGTGGTTGTGATTCTGGTTGCGGTGAAGGGAAAGGAGTCGGGCAGTCTTATTAAGGGGGGTTGACGTGGAGACACGCTGTGTGCTGTAACTAACTGCCACCTCTCGTCCTCGCTGGTCTGACCCCTCTCTGGCGGTGCCACGCCCCGAATCATCAAACCTCCCAGGGAAGTCCTGGGGAAGTCCTGGGGAAGTCCTGGCTGCCAGTGCCCCAAGTGCCTCCCATTCCAGAAGCAAACACGCTGCAGATTCAGCGTCCAAACGCGGTGGAAGCCCTGTGCGAATCCCCTCATCGATTGGTGATGGGCGCCCCTCTCTCGATGTGGCGCCGTCAGCCTCAGCTGTCGATGACCGGAATGGGAAGTTTTCCAGAATACCGCTAGAAGCACCACCACGCAGACCCAAGTAGCGGCCCATGTCGTACCCAATCGAATAGCGAGCACCGAGCAGGCAACGAACCCTTCAGCCTGCGGCCCTACACAGTACACACACCTGCACCTTTGCACACTCCTTCCCGGCGGCAACGCCCAGTCGAAACGCAGGGGGGCGCGGCTTTCAACCTAATGCCAGCCATGTGCTTCAGTATGGGAAAGGCGTGAAGGCGTGAAGGCGGCCGTGGCAAAGAGCTGCGCGGGCAGTCACTGGCTGTTACATGTTTGAGGGCCTGATGACTGGTTGTTGGTGCAGTGTTGGGTCCATCCAGGTAGACGCACCCGCAAATAGTAGCTCCCTGCCCCAGCTTCGCTTCTTGGGTCTCTTTGGCCCCATTTCACCCCCTTCCATCCCCCCTTTTACTAACCTGTGCGGCGAGGCATCTTGTGAGGCTGCTCTGTTTGAATCACAAGCACAAGCACAAGCGCTGCAGCGTTAAATTCTCCTTACTAGGTGCCGTCAGTATGGGACGCCTCCACTTGGTTAGGGTCAGGACCTTGTATAGCCACTGCTCATTGCCCGACTCTCTTTGTGACGTTGGCTCACTACATATCTGTAAGTTCTACAAAAGGATCCTTCTTCCAACCTTTTAAAACATCTGCCTTGTTATCCTCCATATCATACATACTTCATACATATACACATTACATCTCCCTACGTCAAAGTCTCTCTACCTCCATCAACCTTCAATACACATATCATACCAAATTACTTTCCCATTCAACACCAATTTCAATCAAGACAAACACCACATACTAGCAGCTTTAACCCATTCGTCCTACGCCATGTCGATATACGATAACGCATCAACCGGTGGTCGAGACGGTGACAATGGTCGGGTAGCAACTCTGCGATGATCAAGGTCACGGTACGTTCTTATCAACAGCATGATATCCATCGATTTCTCTGGAATACTTGCTGATAGGAACCAGCATTTGGCAATTGAGGGTTGTCACCTCCCTCCATGCCAAACTACCACAAACCTCTTCCTACTAGGTACGTGAGTCAGATATTTTGCTTCTTCCTGCCTGGACAAGGCGGAGCCATATTTCTTTTTTGGGGATGGCTCTCTCTTATCCCCTTGCAGTAGCGACAGCCGCCTATCTCCACGTGGCCAGCCCCATCAGGCATCCTTTATTTATTTTGGCAAGACTGTTTTCTAACTTTCCCAGAATAGACTCTCGGACCTTGCAATATTGTCACATTTTCCATCGATTTCTATACTCGATGACGAGAGACGACCTTATCTGGCCTCCAACTCCAACAAGCTGATACGACACTTGACGGCGCCTTCTGCGCCTTGTCCTCACTGCCGTGCGCCTCTCAGCACCTCACTTCGCTAGTCATTACTGCCCTTGCTCGAGATCATGAACTCGACAGATTCTGTGGTTTTTATTGCTAGCGCTGTCATCCTCCGGGGTATACCAACAAATCAGCATCACCGAGCTGCAGCCTGCCGTAGCGCCCCCATCCGTGCTCACCCTGTAAGAGGGGGAAACACCCGTCATCCAACAACCACTTGCTTCAGGGTGAGCACTACTGCAAGTCATCTGGACGGAGAGGAGGAGCTTTTGTACGAGAAATAGATTTTGGGTTTCAGAACGATCGACGCAAGTCTGGGTCATATTTCCTTGCGAGCTTACAATGCTATTTTTTCTTGTAAATCATGCTTGTTTATTTTTGGAGGATCTTTGTTCTTCATTTTCAGCGTTCGTTAACCTTGTTTTTTAATATGTATTCGTATTTCAGTGTCTGAGCGAGCGAAAGGAGAAAGGTTGGCGCAAGCCTGGCTGTGTTATCTTCTTCGGTTTCCCATATTGTACTAGATAACTTTCATTTTCACTACAATGAGATGTCCTTAATTATGCAAGCCAGATCAAACTACAGTTTCAGATGACATACAAGTTCGGTAACGTTGCAGAGTTATGAAGGATGAATTGTGGCACTACAAGCTAAGACTCAGAGTTCTCAGCCACTTCGCAGCCACAACTCGAGTGTTTTGTGTGACGATAAGCTAAAATACTGAAAGCTGAAACAACTAGGCTTCAGCCACTCAGAGTCTGCCCAAATTATATGTCCGGTTGCCTTGCTTATTCTTTTCTATTTCTAAACTTTTTATTTATAGCTCATGTCACGTGACCAGGCGCAGTTTCCCACCCCCCACCCCTCGGGACTTTTAAGCCTCTCAGCTATTTTGAGAAAATTCCAAAGCCCTTTCTTGCAACTCCAAAGTAAGAGTTTAATCCAAGCACAAGTCAGCTGCCGTGTTAATTCGAATACAAGCCCATACAAATGTTTCACCTGATGTCATATACCGGGGAAATCTTAGAACCGTTCAATGTCAAAATCTTAATTCAAACTGAGTACCCAACATTGGTGGAAATGCAACATTAAGATTATTCCGAAGCTTTTTTATGCTTCCATGCCGAGTGAAAAGTTTATATACTTTGAGATTCGAATATCATACCGCATTCACAGATCCAACCAACCAACCAACCCAGCACGCACTGCACAGTACCTGCCTCGCTTACGAGTCCCATCTCCCAACCCGGAAAGCACCCCGGACCAACCGCCGCATCGGGAAGGCAATATCCTTTCTATCGATAGCACGTGTGTGCCGATGCCCTGCGTCCCTCTGCCGATTTGCCAAAACTCTTGGCAGGGCATGGGCTCTGGCCCAGATGAGATGAATGCCCCGCGATCGAGGAACAAGCTTTTTTATGGACTCCACTACATGTGCTTGTTATAAAGGATGGGGGGGAAACTTCCTGTTTTTGGATGTTCTTGTGTCGCTACTTTTGTTTCGCGAGAAGTAAAGTCGAGGTCTTGATTGACAGTCACTTGTTTTCGTCCAGCGCACAATCCAAGTGGAAGTCACGATGCGCGTCTCAAATTTGTTTACCGTTGTGGCAGTCGCGTTGCCGGTCTTTGTAACCGCTGTTGCTATTTCGGATACGACAAGCAGATCTCTGTCTGCCTTTGGGAAGCGTGATACTGTCTCAACGACCCTGACAGATATTGAGAATTTAGTAACTTGCGCGGCGTGCGAAGTACGTACCTCCCTCCATATCACACTTGAAACAAATATGACATATGCTAAGTCAGGTTTTAAATAGGCATTACTCATTGTCTTGAAAGTTCTGGCCCATACTGGAAACGACCCTTTTGTAGCCGTTATCACTGATATATGTATTGCACTCGTAAGTAGTGAAATCTAAATTCCAAGGGAAGGTTAAGACTAACACCATCAAAGGGAGTAGAAGACGCAGATGTCTGGTAAATTTTCGACCCGCCAAACAACTTCAACTCCCACTAACTCCCCCAGCACCGGCGCCATCGGTCTCGAAGGTCCCATCCTGGCCCATGACCTCCGCGAAATGGTAATCGGCACCCGCACCTCCGAGCTCTTCTGCCTCACCATCTTCGGCCTGTGTCCCTGGCCCGCCATCGAAGCCTACGCCGTCTCCATGTCTTCCAAGCCAGCCACCACCCGGCCTGCGCCTAGTGGCCAGAGCCCGCTGCAAGTTGTGCATATCTCCGATATCCATGTTGATTTGAGCTATGAGGAGGGCGCGAGCTATGATTGTACGAAGAACATTTGCTGCAGACCGTACACGGCTGCTGATGCGCCGGGTAACAACAGCTATCCTGCTGGGGAATTTGTGAGTTTTGTATTGGAATGATGGGTGATGAAGTGCTGATGGGTGTAGGGTGAACATACTTGTGATTCGCCGGTTACGTTGGAGGAGAGTCTTTATGCGGCTGTCGAGTCCCTGGTTCCGGATAGGAGTTTCACGTGAGTCTATGAGATGGAGCGGATTGGGATCATAGCTGATTGAGTGTAGCATTTTCACTGGGGATGTTGTTGAAGGCGCCGTCTGGCTAGTTACAGGTGGGTTCATTCTCAAATGCTCGAAATTAGCCCACTATGGCATTGAGGCCTGGTTGAAGTGATATTCAACCACTCGTTCAAACTTTAGAGCTGGACTTGGGTCAAGCCTGGGTCTGGATCTGAGGTCTTGGCTATTCCTTTACATATACGCCATAAGAGTACTGACTTGACCACGTAGATACCGAGGTTACCAACGATCTCAACGATGCTTACACCCGGATGAAAAGTCTAGGTCAATCTTATGCTGTGGTCGGCAACCACGATACCAGCCCAGTAAATAGCTTCCCTCCAGCGGCGGTCGATACGACCATTTCCAGTCAATGGGCCTATGATACAATGTCCACCGAATGGTCGAGTTGGATTGGTGCAACTGCGGCTTCAGAAGCCGATTCTAACTTCGGATCCTATTCTGTACTTACTGCTGAGGGTCTTCGTATGATCAGTGTAAATACCAA
Organism: Lachnellula suecica; assembly: GCA_007825345.1. Taxonomy (NCBI): domain Eukaryota; kingdom Fungi; phylum Ascomycota; class Leotiomycetes; order Helotiales; family Lachnaceae; genus Lachnellula; species Lachnellula suecica. Next base: position 11,282 of record QGMK01001191.1, read on the forward strand.
CTTTTGGTACAAGGTATGGCTCTCTTTCTACCATACTATATTGATGCTGATGTCGAGATCCAGCAAAACTTCTGGCTCTATGAAGAAACGATGGAGAGAGATCCATCAAGCCAACTCGCTTGGCTAGCTTCAGAACTAGAAGCTGCAGAAACAGCAGGAGAGCGAGTATGGTTAATGGGACACATGCCAATGGGAAGCTCAGATGCTTTCCACGATCAATCCCAGTATTTCGGTAAGTTACAACATCTCTCTCAAAACAGACATTCAACTGATCTTCGTCCCACAGACCAAATCATCCAGAGATTTGACGCTACAATCTCCGCTATCTTCTTTGGACACACCCACCAAGACGAATTCCAACTCTCTTACTCCACTCCCGCAGCACCATCAGCCGCAACCGCCAACATGGTCTCCTACATTGCACCCGCCCTCACACCCACCTCCGGCAACCCCACCTTCCGCGTCTACAGCGTCGACCCCGTCACATTCGCAATCCTCGACTACACAGTGTACTACGCCAATCTCTCTTCGCCCACCTACCAGACCTCCCCGGTGTGGGAAAAACTCTACAGCGTCAAGGAAGCGTACGGCTCGCTACTATCACCACCCATCACGGACGCAGCCGCCGAACTTACGCCCGCGTTCTGGCACAACCTAACGGTGTTATTCGAGAACGACGATGCAGTGTACCAGGATTGGTATGCGCGTAGAGGACGGGATTATAGCAATGCTACTTGCATTGGTGATTGTAAGACTGCGAGTATCTGCGGGCTGAGAGCTGCACAGAGTCAGTATAACTGCGGTGTTGTAACCCCAGGCGTGAACTTCAAACGAGATGAAGCAGATGTCGCGAGTGCGCACAGTGATTGTGAGGGCTCGGCGATTGTGCCTATTTTAACGACGTTTACAGGGTCTGGGTGGGAGGCGGCGAAGGGGTGCTTGTGCAGCAGCTTGCGGGGTTGCTGGATGAT
>QGMK01001192.1:0-12234 GCA_007825345.1 Lachnellula suecica
AAATTTTTAAATATATAAAAGTAATATTTGAATTATACAAAGGAAATATTAATATTTAAAAAAGAAATAAGAAATAATAATATAAAGGGCTTAATTCCGTTTTATAAGCTTTGTACCCCGCGGATTGCACGTGCGCTATGCACTGGTATAGCGCCCGTTAAAACGCGGGAATCGAAAAGCTTTCTACAAGCTTTCCATGAAAACCCTTCTACATAAAAAATGCTGGAAATATGCATCCGCATTTTGAATATAGTACTGTGGATATAAGCTTATCGATCCTCAGCCCATTCTTCACGCTTCACTGTCGTCAGTGCTGTCTTCATCAGAGCGCTCTGAGAGGCGGGGTACAGTAACGTTCACTTGGTGCAGGGATCAACACCACCGAAAGCACCAAGTGCCGTTCACGTTGATGTGCCAATCATACTTGCGAAATATCCAATAAGACGATTGAGTCCTTGATAGGCCCCTGCACCTTGCAATCTGCAGAGAGTTTGTTGCGCGTACCCATGCTGATCCTTCTCCAAGCTCCCCTTTCCTGCAGCTGGTACTTAGCGAGCACAACCCTTCCTTTCTTCAGTCCGATCAGTCTGAACGCCTTATGGGCACCACGTGCATCTTTGTGCATTTCTAGGCTTGAAATGTATATAACGAAGCAACCTCAGGAAATAAAATCGTTTTCGCGATTGGCGTTTTCCTTGCAGTCTCTGAGGCTCATTATTAGTGATGATGTCCAAATACGCTGTGCCACTACTGGCTCTGGCTAGCGCTACCCATGCTGTATCTCTTGGCGACGTTAAGCATGTCATTATGGTCATGTTTGAGAACCGCTCTTTCAACCATGTGAGTATCAGCTGGTAATGTAAATATCAAAGAAAAGTGATTTTCTGATGTTCGTAGTACTTCGGCACATTTCCTGGAGTCAGAGGCTTTGCAGACCCCAATGTAAAGATCAATACCGCAACAGGGAAATCGGCATGGTATCAGTAAGTTGCCCTATCACTTCAAGCATTGACCAAGATGATCCTTAAAGTCAACACCTCTTCACTTCTAACAATTGCCCAGGTCCTTAGCCGGCGTGACCAACGAAACTGAGTATCTCCTTCCGTGGTACCTCAACCAAAATGGAGGGGAGGAAGGCTTCAATCAGACACAATGCATGTGTGCAGGAGCGAACAACTGGATCCCTACCCAGCAGATATTCCAGGCCGGGCTGGCCAATGGTGGAGCTACAGACCAATGGGCAATTATCGACACTCCTCAAGCATGGGGTTATTTCAAACGAGACGACCTCCCTTATCACTTCGCCCTAGCGGAGTCGTATGCACTTGCGGACCACTATCATGTATGCAATTCTGTCACATGATGCCAACAAAGCTAACTGAAACCTCCTCTAGGCCGCCATCACTTCAAACACTGATCCAAACAGATGGTTTTGGCAATCCGGATCGATTGGCGTTCCCGGAGGTCCACAGCCGGCCAACTCTGGCGGAGTTATTCTCGATGACCAGCAAGCAAACGGTAAGTCTCATATTACCCAGAATCTCATTACTACGTAGCATTAACCGTATATACAGAATGCTTGGCTGCAGGATTGGACTGTGTACCCCTTCACTGGCCCGCGTATGCTCAAATCATGGACGAAGCAGGAGTTGACTGGATGTCATTCCAAAACTCCTACGACTGGGCCACGAACAGCGGCTTGTTTTACTTCGCTGCGTTTCAAGAGGCAGCGAATGATTCTAGCTTGTACCAGCGTGGCCTCAACTTTGATGGTCCCAATGGCCTGGATGCTTACATTGCACGTGCTGCCAATGGAACGCTTCCCGAGGTTAGCTACATGTTTCCACCCGGTGCATTGCAGGAGCACCCACCGTACACACCAGTGGATGCTTCGTGGTATCTAAATCAAGTTGTCAGTGCGGCCATAAATGGACCAAACTATAATGAGACTATCATCATCGTCAACTACGACGGTAAGTTGAGACTGCCTAGCGCTGTTATGGAAGACTGAAGAACAAAATCTGACAATTGACACAGAGGCTGGTGGATGGGGAGATCCGCATCTTCCCATCATATCTCCCGAAGGAACAGCCGGAGAATGGTTTCAGGACCCTTATGATGAAGTGGGCTACACCTTTTCCGGACCAGGTAAGTTTCCAATTCTAACTTGTATTGAGTGCCAAATAAATACTGAAGCTTTCGCAAGGACCTCGTATTCCTCTGTATATCGTCTCCCCATTTACTCGAGGCGGAACTGTATTCACCGAGCGGGCGGATCATTCCTCGGTAATCATGTTCCTAGGTAATTAATCTCCTTAAAACTCGTACTGTTAAAATTTGACAACGAGTGAATAGAGGAATATCTCACTGCCAGAGGCTACAAGAACGTCGTAACTGGACAACTAGACGACTGGCGACGAGAGCACATGTCCAACCTAGTCAACGCCCTCGATTTCGAGAACGTAAGATTCCACACCTTTGCCCACAAATATCCTCTCTAACCAAAGCACAACCAACAGCCAGACTACAGCATCCCCGATCTCCCTACGCCCCCAACTCCCCTCAAAGACGACGATGGCAACATCATCGGTCTATACGCAGGCTTCTGCTCCATAGAATGGCCCGAGTCCTGCTCGGATTCTCCCTATGTCCCCGCTATCCCGTACGGGCAACAGACTGAGGAGAACTCGCTCATTTATGAGGATGGGTATATGCTGGCGCGCGGGTACATGACGGAAGGCCGCTGGCTTGTTTTTGAATCGAATGGCTATGCGCTTTCTAACCCAGGTACCGTTAAAAGTACTTCGAATAGTACGGATGCGCTCAGTGCTACTGCTGCGACAGCCGATCACGAGGCGCTAGCACAGCGTTGGGTGGTGCATGCGTTGACCGAGGAGGGGACGCTGTTTAATGTTAGCAGCGCTGTGGAAGGCTTCTACCTTTCACCGCAGAATAGCTTTTCGAGCTCGGTAATGGGGGCGCAGGCTTTCAATATTACTTATATTGGTAATAGTCAGTACGTGTTGCAGAAGGAGGGCGGTGAGTTTACAAATATCAACTCGGATGGGACGGTGGAGTACTCGTCAACACCAACGCCGTATACGGTTTGGTCTGTGACTTATAGCAACACGAGTAGTACTTGAGAGAAGAAATGACAAAGCACCCTAAACAGATTTGTGAATTTAATGCGCATTTCTTTGGAGTAAACTTACGAGATGATACTATGTGCACGTGATCACACGCCGAATTTTCGTGAATTTGATCGACCTCTTTGGCTTTTGTCCTGTATTTGTATCATAGTATCCCTCTGTTTCTCAAATGTTTGGAAGCATACAAATACGCCGATTCTTGTTACTTTGAAGGGCTGGATGATACAGCTTCAAAGTGTTGCCGTACCTAAAGGGGCATATTTAGCGAGCCCCTGAATGGCAATTCACTGTGAGTGGGATGATCTCTTCCCGCGCTTATTAGTAAGTTTGACTTGCTTGATAGCCTAATTGGAATAGCTCGCTCTGTTGACATTCAATGGAGAAGGCAAATGTTGTATGTGTCTAATAACAAATTCTCGCAAAGTTTTTCTCATTCTGGTCCATGTTACACCATGAGCTGCTCAGCTCCAGTAATCCCTAAAACCTTTATTGAAATACCCTAGCCGCTCCCTAGATTCTATGATTCCCTCTCCCCATCACGTCCATACGAACGCGTCACGGTAGTATCTTCTCACCCTGAGGCAAGTCGCATCTACCACGTGCAGACTGCAAATTCCCGGTTGTAAATTCCCCGAAATTCAGTGGTGTCCAGCACACACTTACTATTAACAGTTACAGCTTGGCACATCACCCACGTCGAGAGCCCCTCACAAGCCAGAACGCCTGGTCCAGCAGAGGAGCCCGTATATGAGCATGTGGAGCCGCAAGCCAGGAATTTCCAGTTCGCATCCGGATACGATAGTTCACTAACGTCTGTGCCAGTGTTAGTATTCGTAATTCAAACGCCTCTTGGCGCTGGCGTTTGGAATGCAAAGCGCGCATTGCTGTCTGACAGATCCAGGTCCTCCGCAGCGGGGCTGGTGAAGATTGTCCAGTACCAGTTATTGGATGACTCGCCTATGGAGTTCTCATATATGATATGGACCGCATTTGGTGGGTTTGGTGGTTCGGTATCGTGATGGGTGGCGGGGGAGAAATGGAAGTTGGTGGAGCTGGAGCCGGTGGAGAACTCGTGTCGGAGCTGGCTCGTGTTGAGGATGCGGCGGCGCTGGCTTTGGATGCAGGAAGGGCTGAAGCAGAAGAGGCGGCAACTTGAGCGCTTATCGAGGAAACGGATGACACTGAGGCGCCCATTGCTGATGCGCTGGAAACCTCGGCAGCAATTGAGGTTGATGAAGCGGAAGCCACCGAAGACAAACTTACTAGGCTCTGCAATGAAGCAACGGAGGTGGCGCTCTGATTTGTCAATAATCAAAAACAGGCTGTGTATTGAATATTCTCAAACTAATATTTACATCAAAAGAAACCTCTCGCGCTCCTCTCAAGTGTAAAAGTTACTGTCGCAATTCGTTCAAAAATTTCCCACAGAAGCCACTATATAGTTTCAATAGCCATCTTAGGCTGCGATTTCTCGTTGCCAGGGGTAGTAGCTTTCAAGCTTTCATTCCCATCACTACTCTCCTCACCCATAATAACATCGCTAAACTCCCTTCGAAGCTCAACATAATCATATGCAAACTCGCCGAGTTGAGCGTCATCCATGCCTGCGGCTTCTTCCTCTGCGGTGGCACGAAGACTTAGGCCAGGGACGAGGTTCATCACGAAAAGAATGAGGCAGGTGCCGAAGAACGAGTACACGAAGCCAGATACGCAATCTGCGAGCTGGTAGGCGAGTTGGATCCAGTGACGGTTGAGCCAGCCGCCAGGAATTTCAGTGAAGCCATCGAGATGGGCTATGTAGTCGCTGATTACCCTGTTAGTTTTTGTTTGGCAGAAGGAGGGGGGTTGAGACTTACGCAGCGAAAAAGGACGTCAGGAGATTGCCAACAATACCCCCTACCCCATGTTCGCCGAAAATATCAAGAGCGTCGTCCACCTTGAGAATGTACTTCAACTTGGTCGCGTAATTGCAACAAACGGCGCCAACCACACCGAAGATGACGGCAGACCAGGCAGGAACAAATCCAGAGGCAGGGGTGATAGCGACAAGACCTGAGACGGCTCCGGAACAGAATCCGACGGTCGACCACTTTTTATCTAGACGGTAATCGAGGAGAACCCAAGTCACACCACCAACTGAAGCAGCCAGATGAGTTACGACGCATGCCATAACAGCTCGCATATTCGCGGCGAGAGCTGAGCCGCCGTTAAAGCCAAACCACCCGACCCAGAGGAATATTGTGCCTAGAACGACGTGCGTAACATTGTGGGGTCGGTATGGGAGACCGTTTGTGTCGCTGTATCCCTGACGCTTGCCAAGCATAATGGAGTAGGCTAGAGCTGCAGCACCTGATGAGATGTGGACTGGAGTTCCTCCCGCAAAGTCCAAGCCGCCCATTTTGAACGTCCAGCCATTTGGATTCCAAGTCCAGTATGCAATGGGATCATAAATAATGGTGCTCCAGATGAACATGAAGACGATACAAGGAAGCATTCGACCTCTGTCAGCAGCGGCTGTACGATAGATTAGTATGGGAATCTATGTTCAATTTTTAGGGAGCGAGGATGCGAGTTCCCAAAGAATACTCCCGAAGGTTCGCAGGGGCAGATTCTGACATACCTCCGATTGCAAGTGCGGGGCTGCGGTTTCATTAGTCTTCGACTTACTACGAGAGAGGAAAACATACGTGATGGCGGCGAACATGCCCTGATAAATAGCAAAAAGCAAGTCTGGGATCTTGGGGCTTCCCACACTAGGCTGGCCAAGCACATTTCGAAATCCAATATTCTCCAAGTCTCCAATATACGAGCTCCCAGTGTGAGAAAAAGTCAAGGAGTAGCCCCAGAAGAACCACTGGAAGGATACGACACCAATGGACATGCAAGACAGCCAGATGAGTGAGAGGGCAGACTTCCGACGTGCGAGTCCGGAGTAAAAGAACCCAACACCGGGAATCATGAGGAGTACGAGGGCTGACGAGGTGAGCATCCATGCAATATCTCCCGACTTAGATTTGTTAGTTCTGGGCCCGAACTTTTGGATAGGAAGGAACTTACTTCATAGTAGATGTTGCAGTTCTCGTTCAGAGAGTCACATCCGGTGGCAGTTGTCCCATTGTAGGGAATGGCGTAGATGGACGACATGCTGATTAAATTTGAGGGCCACCCTAAGCACTTGGTGTCTGGACCTAGGAGTCTGAGGTCTAAAGACGAAACCCAAAGGACAGCAAGCCAATATAAGAAGGAAGACTTCGAGCTTCCGGGAAAGGAGGGAAGAAAACTCTGTTTCTTCCTTGACAAAACGTGTCACGGTGTCTCCGAGGGGGGGAATGAGGACTGATAAGGACATGGGGGCATTCCCATCAAGAAGCACATGGGATCCGAGAGTATGGATTCGGGATGGGATTAATCTCCATGACAAGCTGCAGCTAAGCTGCATGGCAACTGTGCCCGGCAAGATCTTACGGATCAGAGATCAAGACGATTGGATCGACGCAGGGGTAAACCGGGAGAAGTATGAAATGGACTAAACTAGTCGAGGCCTTATCATACCATTTGGCTTTGAACTTTCTTGGCAAGAACTGCCCCAAGAACCAGGTCGCCGAATAAAGACGTGGGGACGCACTCATGAAGGCCAAGTGACCCCGAATAGAACTTCAGAGTGGAGGGATATCACGCTTCAACACAGGCTTGACTGCTTGGGGGAATGGAGGTCATGTTGTCTCTGCCTCGTCTGTTGCTGCCAAAGACATACAGTATCCGGGCCATTTGGTCCCAATTCCGTTATGGCAGAGTGGCATGTCCAATCACAAACGCAAGAGGAAACTTACGCACTGGGGTAGACAGCGGGCCAGCGGCTGACTTACCAAGTAATGTGGTACACTCGTCAGCTTTGACTGAGAGATAAGGAAAAGTGAAAGAATGTGCAGTGAAGAATCGGACTGAAGGTGCAGTCAGAGATAAGAGACGAGGTGTCGTTGGCTGCCCAGGCACGCCAAGTCGTGTGGCTGAACAGAAGTGCGCTACTGCAACAGCCCCCTGGGGTTCGCTTAGGGGTCTTCAAAGGTCACCAGGGTCTCCTTACAAAATTTCCTTTTCACTCCAGGTTTTAGGGCATCGGATAACGCTTTTCGTACAGTAGGGGACTTTTTACAGGCCCTAGCGTTGTCTTAAGGCCTGGGTCAGCGTTTTCTCCAGTCTCCACAGCACTCCAGACCGCTGTCACTCTGCTGTGCAGAAAGCTTCTTTCCTCCACTCTCAAAAGCCCGTCCTTGCTCTGCGGTCGTGACTTCACCTCCAAACGCCGACCTATCAGTCTCGTCTCCCTAAATACGGTTGGAACCCATTTGGTGGTTCTAGAGTCAGTCATCACCACATCCCGCGTTTCTTTCAATAAGTCTCTATTCTCAGAGTGCCCATGAATCCTCATATGCTGCAACAAATTTTCTTCCAGCGTATGGTGGCTCTGGAACGCAGTCTCCTCAGCTGCGGGCGCCCGATTCCATCAGTCTGAAACTGAGGACGACCCCCATGTTCCAAAGAGGAAAAACGTCGTGCCGCAAGTGCAGAGAAAGGGCCCAGATAAAAGCCACATTTGGCAAACGGGTTGCAGCCATCTTTGCGCCTCTTCAATTTGTGTATCTCTTTGCATTTTCTTTTCTTTTTGTCATCTATCTTTAACTTCGTATCGGATGACCCTATGACTTCGTACCGCCTAAGATGCGTTGAGGTCGAGATGTATGTTGATGGCTGCTTCCCCCCGCTGCATGTGCCGTGCAGTGAGCGGCTGGGGGAAATGGGCTGCGGAACAGAATGTACGAAGTAGCCTGCAGAGATTCATGTCAGTGCTTCCTTCTAGCTTCTGCTCTAGAATGGTTCCCTATCATCTGTTTCCAGGCTTGGCAAGGCGGGCTGGACGTGCACCGAAAGCCTCACTCCAAACGGGTCATGTACACGCGGTACTCCTCCAACCCGCAGTAGCTACCAGTGTATGCTGACGGGTCATGGAATAAGTGAGACTTTACACCTTCTGCCACATTATTCTTCCTACTGCAAATCTAACCTAGCAAGAGCTTCCCGAAGCTAGACGAAGCAAGAGCACTTGCTGCGAACAACGTGCAGCAGACCTGCTCCTTCCCGCTGCAAGTAGCGCACGACTAGACTCAAATCGAAGAGCCGGGAGGGCCAAACAAGGGACAAGGGAAATGGATCATTGATCTGAGTTGGTCTCTCTGATCGATCCTGCCAATATTAACTCCCAGAATTACATGCTTGTCGTTTGATTGATTGCCTATTGAGAACTTGCTACTTCCCAGGCTCTCTTGTGGGGAAAAATGTGCTGAGATAATTTCCACTTCTCGAACTGCTTTTCGGCTGCTATTACTGGGGACAAAGTGCCCGCACCCACGTCCCAACTCGGGTCGTCGATACAGTCACGTTGACTCAGCAAAATCTTACTCGGCTCAATGCAGCTCGACCTGAATCAAGCTTGGTCGGGCTTGCTCACGATTCAAATCGTGGTGCTTAAGAGCCGTTGTCTTGAGCCCGATCAGAGGCCTGATTCTGGCCCGCTGGTCCTGATTCTCGTGCCCTTATTTACTTACTCATCTTATCCAGATATCAGTAACTTTAGACGGATGTTCATAATAATTCCATTTTGGATTAGGAATTGCACTTGATTTGTGAGTTATGCAATTCGATTGTTTCATCATCGCACATCAAACGGCCACATGCTCTCTGCCAGCCTCCTAGAATTTCCATTCTCACCCTCCACACGTTTTACGTACAGCTCATGACATGTTTGCACAGCCGCATCAAACCTTTCAATCGAGAGCCATCCATCTAGATCTGATCCTGTCGCTTGCACAACCGCCATCTTAAGTTCCATTGCCGCCTCTAGATCCTCAAAACGGTCCTTATGCTGCTCCAATTCTTTAGCCGTTAGCTGGTACGGACAGGACCCGACCAGCCCCAGAGCAGTCCACTCGCGCGAAACCGACCCTAGCTCCTCCTGAAGGGCGACTGCGCTGTCACGCCATGACGTCCCGCAGTACTTAAACGGACGCAACAGCATCGGGTCAAGTGCTCTTGCCTCGTGCAAGTCACGCATGGAGGCCTGTAAGCCGACACTGAAGAGCTTCTGCAGGATATCGAAGCGGTTCTTGACCTTAGTAGAACGCTGCTGGACTGAAAATTCGTCGGCACCGGGGCCGAGCTCCATGGCTGCTATGGCTTCAATGTTCTCATGCGGGAAGAGGAAGTCTGGGTTGGTGTCGGCATAGGCAAATGTGGGTTCAACAGCAGCGAATTGCCAATCTATGATGCCAGTGATGATGCCTGTGTCGGAGATGAATATGTTGCGCTTGGCATAGTCAGGATGGAGAAGTTTAGGTGCGAGGGCGCCTTGATTTTGGGCGTCATGGAGAGCGCCCGGACTACCGCGAGGGCTTCTTTAAGGAGATAAAGATGCTCTTCTATCGATCCCTGCCATTTATTCAGAATGGGTGGCTCCGAGTCGGGGAGCAGCGAGTATCCATTATCAATCAAGCCGTGGACATAGGATTCTAGATCTCGCCCTGCTATTATTAGCAAGCTATAGCATTATAAAGGTCAATACTTACATGGTCCTCGATTTGGAGACCTTCGGGTGTAGCTTCTCGGCTCTCCCGGAGTGCCCGGCCAGTATTCTGGGTGACAGCTTGGCCCGATACAAAACCCATCTCCTATCACAATCATCTCTGAAGATGAGAGAGGTCCGTCTTCGAAGTATATACTACCATAGGCCGGAAACGAGAGCTTTGACAGTTGGCACATATAATCCACCAAAGCTTTGACGCTTGAGAAGTGCAGTCTTGGGTCAAGTTTTGGCCAAACGGTGTGAAGCTGGTCACCTGTTACATGCGACATGATTATGTATTCGGTGCCAATAACGTTCATTGCATCGTCGCTCCAGGCAAGTATCTTTGGTAATGGAATTGAGGTATGCGCTCGTACTAATACCATTAGTACAAATAAATTGAAGACATAGAATATGCGTACGATAGGCAATTGTCGCAACCTCGGAGTTAGTCGCAAGAGTGGGTGGTCCAGAGTGCGAAAAGGGATTCTCGCCACCACCCGGGCCCCGTTATCGAGACGGAGCACGAAGGCGCGGTCGTATCCTCCTTCAAGTTTCTCTTCATAGTCAAGGACTCCAGTTGCTCCCGGTGACGCATCTACCGCTTTTTGAAGGAGTGCAGGGAAATCAAAATCGACGTGGCGCGACTTCTGATGTGCATCGTCCAGCCGAAGCCATCTTCCCGATGTGTATACGTAAGGGTTCAGAGCTGACTGGTCAGGACCAGTCTTGGTTCCTGGAGGGAATGGGGAGAGGTCTCCATTTTGACTCACGATCGTCATTCTTGTAACCTCCTCCGAAAGCCCTGGTGGAGAGTCGTCTGCTCGCAATCTCCATCAAGGAAGGGAGTGATGTTCTGCCCTCCGCTTTGGGCCGCTTTCGTAAGACTGTCGTCGACTGAACAAAACGTGGGAGACGCCCAAACATCCTCCGGCACGCCTAGAAGTAATGATGTACGAGGGAGGAGAAGAGGTACTCCTGGGATCAATTAATCGAAGAATTGGTGTTCAGGCGTTCCGAAGCCGCAAGGTGGGGCCGTCAACTGCTGGCGCTTGCGAACCGCCCTAACTAGACGCGTCACAGGGCGCACGCGCTGCGGCTGAAACTTTCCACCTTTGAACTTCAATCACAACCTTCAAATTGTTCCGGATTCAGCACAAGACCTTGAGACAGCCCTTCTGCTACAAGATGGCCGGATACTTCTCTTTTTCGACCGTCTCATCCCTCTTGGCGGTCAAATCCGCGGCGTCTGACGCGCCGCTGACACACGCTCGCACAGCCTCCGAGCCTCATTGACGCCCAGCCCCACCGTATGTGTTGTTCTATACATTTCAAGGCTTTGATTTGATTTGACCGCATTGTTGAAGGAACACTGATTTTAGAGAAGTCTACGAGGAGAGGGGAGCTCCGGGGAGAAGAAAGCTCCAGGGAGAAAAAAGCTCCTAGGAAAGAAATGCTTCCAGGAGAGAAAGCCTACCAGGAGAGAAGAGCTCTGAGAAAGCCTTCAGGAGGGGGAACTGCCAGGAGAAGCTTGAGGGGCCATTCTTGGTCCCCAACGAGCCCGGTTGGGGCCCAATTTCAGACCTCTTCATGCTGCTCAGAGAGGACATCAGGTACAATCACGCTGACTCGCTCTGGCTCACGGAGAGCTCAGGGTTGTTCAGCCACAACTCAAGCTGCTTACTCATTGCTCACGTTATACCCCGGCGTAAGTCATGTCTCAAAACAGATATGGACACTGTGTGAGGGCATTTTGTCCCCATATATCTCTCGCTATTTTAATGTCGCACATATTGTGAGGCATTCAAGAGTTTTGAATGATGGTGAATCGAAGTTTTCTTCCTCATGCACAGAGACGGGGCACGAAAGAAATCTTGGGGGAAGTCTTCAGAAAGAAATTTGCTCCAACTGCCCTTTCCCTCGCCAGAATTTCGACACTGAAGACCGCGGAGGAGTCCATCCCAAACATGAGCCTAGAACTTGCCTTTTAACCCCCGACCTCACCCAGATCCAGCGGCCGAAGAGCAGAATATCCGTACAGTATGTCTCTGCGCTATGATAGAAAGATATTACCCCAAGATAAAGAAAAGGGCAAGAGACACAACGTACGATCACTTGCCCCGCATGGGCCAATATAAGATGGGTTGAAGAGACAACGGCAAACATGAATGCAATATATCCCAAATATTGCTTCTCCTCAGAGATCAGAAAGTCTTGGTGGTTGTTTCCTTGACTGCTAAGTCTGGCTCGAATGGGCAAGAACGAACTGCGAGGAAGCGGGCTGGATGAGTCCTCATCCATCGTGCGGGAGTCGCGACTCGAGTGAAAATGCGACTTTCGAGACACCATCCCATATATAAGATCTAGGGCAAAGAAAGCAAACCCAATGCATGATCCAACGTTCCCTCACATTATCTATTACATACATACGTTCAATATATACAACCCCCAGACCCCTCCACCTCCACC
>QGMK01001193.1:0-12213 GCA_007825345.1 Lachnellula suecica
CCCCAATACGTCGCGCCCGCATATAGCACCGTCGTCGGCGCCAGCGCCGTCAACAGCAGCGCCAGCAAGCTAGCCACGATCGGCCGTTTGGGCAGCGGCTGCATGTACGTTAACGGAGCCGAGAACAGGCCGACCAGGAAGGCGAGCGAGAAGTTGAGGGTGGCGAGCGAGGAGAGGAAGAGGCCGAGGAGGAGCAGCGAGAAGGATTTTATGAGCGTGTATTGTTGGGTGGTTGGTTGGAAGGTCGTGCTGAGGAGGTGCGAGAGGAGGGGTGGGGTGATGGTGTTGAGGGTGGTGAAGAGGATGAAGATTGCGGGGAGCATCTGGCTACGTTAGTTGTGTATGGGACTTAAGGAAGGGTACTTACTGGAGCGGGCGTATGGTTGAAGAGGTAGAGGGGGAGGACGCCGAGGAATTGCGAGCCGGCTACTACTGCTAATGGCAGGAAAAGCTCGCGTTCTCGGATAGCTAGTGCTTCTTCTGGGACAATAGCTTTCGCGTCCCCCTCCTGAATAACAGCTAATGGAGGCGCTTTCTCGCCTGAGTTAGTAGTCGAGCCAACTTTCCCCTCTGTTGGCAAAGGTGAACCACTCTTCACCCAAAGGAAGATAGCCATGATGGTGAAATTGCAAGCCACGAGCATAGCACTGGGAAGGTATGTCCCGATGCTGACGAAGCGGTTTGCTTGCATGAGCAGGTAAAAGAAGAAACTTTGGTGGAGATGCTCCAGAAGATTGTTCAAGCTGCGGAAAGTACTTTCGATCACTCTTCCCATAGCCATCTCGTCTTGCCATCCCTCCCCGTACGGTTGTAGAGTGATGGCATCAACGTGATAGGGAATGAAGCTGCTGTGAGGTCCAGATGCATGACCTAAGCCTTGGTTAAGCATTCCCCTCAGCATTGTCTTCAGTCTGTCTTGGTAGCTGTCTGCGTGCTGCCACATTTGCTGTAAAGAAGTTCCGATGCCCATTTGGCCACTTGCAATAGCCACCACAGTATTGAGAAGATCCAGGTTTGGGAGCTGGCCATTGATACCGTCGTAGACAATATGTAGAGACTCGAACCTGTGATCGAAGGGGTAGTCAATGACCACAGCTCCCTGCAGAGCCCCGCTCTTCAGGGGCAACGATTCAATGGACGGAGACTGATGTGTATCATGGTAGGCATCAACCCAAGCCTGCGGCCCAGCTCTACTGTCCGCAGTCACTAAGAATATGATATCCTTCGACCACAGCGACCATCCTTATCAGGTGTCAGTAATAATGCCCCAAAACGAAGAGCGGTTCAATTACTCTTGAAATATCTTGCCAGAGTGAGAACAAGAGCAACACCACTCCTATTCAGCACCCCATCCACATTCCTCCAAGCCCCCACAAGCACAATGGCTTCTGTAGCATCCCCCCTAGGCGCATGCAAAATAGCATAAACGTTCTCCCCCCCATACGTCTCCCCAGCACTCTTATATTCGTACTTCTGCCTCGCAACCTTCAGCCCCGACGCCTTAAACAGCTCTTCAAGCTTATCATTTACTCTGGAACCGCGCGTCAGCTCAATCCCCACACATGTACTTCTTTCATCTCAAAGCTAAGCTTACTCAATATTCCCGCTCTCCCCCAAAGCATCAACCTCATGTTTATACCCGCGAAACACATTCTGGTCGGAGCCCGCGAAATAGGTATGCACCTGCCCCGGCAGCAGCGCATTCTCGGAGATGTACGTCTTGCGCGAGTAGTCGTCGAGGGGCAGCACGAGCAGCCATGCGACGCCGATGACGATGCAGAGGAAGGACAGATATGGCGGGACCTTGAGCAGCCGGGGGTCGCGCCGGAGGAGGGAGCCTGTTGCTTGGGGCTTGTTAGTTTGATAGGTTTGGGAGGTACTGGGAGCTTACCAAGAAGCCCGGACATGGTGGGTAGCTAGAAAGGAATGTGTTATGGCTGGTTGGGCATTTTGGGCGTGGGCAAGAGTTAGAGGTAATCTTGAGGTTGAGGCGACGCGACCAAACCCCGAAAATCAGGGGTAGCTTTTTTGGCGGGCAACCTTCACAGTTCAGACGGAAAGACGCGATTCACTTCAGATTTTCTTGGTAAGTAATTTTCATTCATCTCGTTTTATTATCTGATCGCCCATAGTTGCTGCCAATACCTGTCCCCAAACGCCGCTGAATGCAAGATCTTTGTACAAGAACTATATAAAACATACACGAAGCTCAAGTTCACTACCCTCCTTTTCAAGGTCCTAACCTTTGCGATCCGCCAACCATTCCCAGCCCTATATCGCCACCGGAAGACGAATTCGTGGTTGGCAGGACGCCGAACCGTCCGTAGGTCTTCTGATCCACGGATACGTAATGGGGCAGTCTCCCTAGCAGGTTCAACTTCCCCTCAATCCATCTCAATGCCCATTCT
The DNA here is from genome assembly GCA_007825345.1 of Lachnellula suecica. Lineage (NCBI taxonomy): Eukaryota > Fungi > Ascomycota > Leotiomycetes > Helotiales > Lachnaceae > Lachnellula > Lachnellula suecica. The sequence goes on from QGMK01001193.1 coordinate 2,409, forward strand.
GGTGGTGCTAAGAACTTCAAGTAGCCCAGACCCCCTGCTTCAATTAGCTTCTGTCTTTCGCTCGTTACTGGCCCAGAGAAAACTTACATCCATAGCCAAAAGCAAGGCCACAAATATGCCCTAGGAAACTGGTATTTGGGATCAGGAACGAGACGAATAGCACCATGACAAGGGGTGTAACCCAGGTCGGGATCTGAACTGTTCCGAGCTGAAAGTGAGGATTCGACTTGTACGTCTTAACCGCTTCCATCGCCAGCAGAGTGAAGACCCATATACTAGTCAGTCTTCCATTAGCCCATGCCCTCGAGTGATTCAAATGCAAGCAATTCCTTACCTGGCTCCCAAAACCGTAGTGTTCATATGTAAAATCGCTCTTTCAATAAACGTATATAACAGCGCCGGAATCGTGGACAAAGCTACAAACAGGTCAGCCATCTGCAGCTCCCACGCAAGATATAGGAGAACATACGTCCAAGAAACAAGGCCAGCGTAGTCAACGTCCCATACTCGGCCTCGAACCTCTCCAACAGGGGCGTTAGGGCGAAGATATTCATCAGCGCATGGAAAAAGCCAACATGCACCAACGGAAACGTATTCGTTCTATACACTACGCATTTCGCATACCCATTAGCACAAGTTTTCTTTTCCTTCTTAGTAAGGAAACAAGACAAGACAGGGGAACCAACTGCTAGCCAACCCAATCTCCTCCGGGATCAACGCCCCCCAAGCCTGCACATCCCACACGCTCTGCATACCCAGCAGCCACAGCAGGACGATAACGAAGATGATGGACCGTGTGAACAGCGGCAGGCGGAAAATATAGGAGCGCATGCGCGCCGCAGAGAACTGCGGGAGGCTCGGAGCCATCGTGTTGTTTTTGTTGAGCCTGCGGTGCGGTCTTGATTTGGTGGTTCCTTGAGGGGTATTTCAAGTTGCGAATGAGGCCTTTGCTGGTGTGGGAATTGCTGTTGGGTGAGTTCCTAGGGAGAGAGGTGAGTATGGCAGGGAGCTCTGGCAAAGTTACACGCGACTGTCCGGGATCGACGTCGCTTAGCAAGAGGCTGAGATTGGGACAAGGCTACGACTTTGAAAATTTCCCCTCATAAATTGAAAATTCCTATTGTTACTTTGCATCTCATTATTTATAAGTCTCTCACAGTAGATGAAACATTATAACTCCCGCAGAAACTGGATTTGAAGTTGAAGAATGTGGCTCGTAAATAGGGAATCGACCTTTTCCTGTGCAAGGGGGATCGACTTCTCCATAAAAGAAGGTCTGAAAGGCCTCGCTGTTGGCTTTTTCCAATCACTACAATGGCCTCTGTCAAGCGAAGCAATCTGAGAAATACAAAGGATCAGGCAGCCGGAAGCGACGGAAATGCAGTAGGGCGTCGTTTTTGTATCACCCAATCGAAGTGAACATTGTCATACCTCATGTGCTACGGCCTTCATATTTACAACGAAAACTGCCACATAACATCACAGTACTACGGAGAAATTAGATCGGGTAATAAGAAAACTCCATTCGTTGCTATAAAGTACACAGGACCCAAGCCTCCCTCCTTACGATGCGTTCGCCTTCGCCATCGTGTTCAACGCGCTTCCGTTCTTGAACCATTCGATTTGAGGAGCGTTATATGTGTGGGCCAACTTAACATCGAAGGTCTCGCCGTTCTTGGGGTGGACTCTGAGGGTCATTGGCTTGCCAACAGCAATCTCAGTGCACAGGAGATCGACCTTATCCTCAGGGTTGATCTTGTCGTAGTCCGCTGGGTCAACGAAGGTCAAGGGCAACATGCCTTGCTTCTTCAAGTTGGTCTCGTGAATTCGGGCAAAACTGCGGGTGATGATGGCAAGGCCTCCAAGATGTCTGGGCTCAAGTGCTGCGTGCTCTCTCGATGAACCTTCACCGTAGTTCCAGTCTCCAATGACAACCCATGGGATGCCCTTCTTCTTGTAGTCTCTGGCGGTAGCTGGGACAGCATCGTATTCGCCAGTGGTGAAGTTCTTGACCTTGTTGGCCTCTCCGTTCTCCGCGTTCATGGCACCAATCAACATGTTGTTGGAGATGTTGTCCAAGTGACCACGGTACTTGAGCCAAGGACCAGCCATGGAAATGTGATCAGTGGTAGTCTTGCCTTTACACTTGATGAGAATAGGAACGTCGAGTTTGTCCTGTCCATCCCATGCCTTGAATGGCTCCAAAAGCTGCAATCGATCACTAGTAGGAGAAACAGCAACGGAGACAGCATCACGGGAGGCAGGGGGTGCTTGGTATGTGTCCTGTCCTGGGTCGTAACCGTTCTCTGGCAGTCCGGCACCGGTTGGTGCAGAGAGAAGGAACTCCTTTCCATTCTTGTCCTTTAGCTTGTCGGTAAGGGGGTTGAAGTGCAATGAACCCGCAATTGTGAGGGCCACAACCAAATCGGGAGATGTGACGAAAGAGTGGGTTGCAGGGTTTGCATCATTACGTCCAGTGAAGTTTCGGTTGTAGGATGAGATGATGGAGTTGGCCTCGCCCTTCTTAACGTCTTTACGATCCCATTGTCCAATGCAAGGGCCGCATGCGTTGGCCTAGATGACAAAAGGTTTAGCATTGTTCTTTCAAAATTTAGTCGATTTTGGGGGAATAAGAATGTTCCACGAGCTGTGAAACATTCACACCACCCCCGAAAACCAATTCACCAGGGGTTACACATACAAGAACCTATAGAGCAGTTAGCAAAAGTGTTATCAGAGTGAAATGACGGGCAGCTTCCCATTCCGCCGAACTCCTCCAAAGTAGCCAATTGGCCGTCACGTTCGATCGTGGCCCGGACTGATTTATAGTCAGTATGATACTAGACGGAACTTGAGACGAAACGCACCTTGCTCGGAACCAGGAGTGATAGTGAACAAAGCCTTGGCCTTGATACCATGGTCAAGAGCGTCACGAGCAATAGAAGCAGCGCGGGACATATCCTCGTAAGAAGAGTTTGTGCAAGAACCAATCAAGCCAACCTTCAACTCCTCAGGCCAGTTGTTAGCCTTGACGGCCTCGCTGAACTTGGAGATTGGTGTAGCAAGATCGGGAGTGAAGGGACCGTTGATGTGGGGCTCCAATTCGGAAAGGTTGATCTCGATCAGTTCATCGTACTCGGCACCTTCATCCTCGCGGAGCTCCTTGGCGTAGACTCGGGAGAAGTCACCGATTTCAGAACGCTTGGTAGCAGCGAGGTAATCGTACATGCGGTCGTTGAAGGGGAAGAGGGATGTAGTGGCACCAATCTCGGCACTGCGAGATAAGTTAGCATTGCGCGATCAAGAAGATTCTTGGGCTCAGAAGTCTTCCAATAGTGTCTCAAAAATTTCGAGACATCAAAACACTAAGTAAAACTCGAGGATGGCCGAAAATACATACCCCATGTTGCAAATTGTACCCATACCAGTAGCAGAAAGAGTCTCAGTTCCTGGACCGTGGTATTCGACAATGGCACCAGTTCCACCCTTGACTGTCAAAATACCAGCAACCTTAAGAATAATATCTGGAAACAGTTAGTAATTTCGAAAACCTCAGATCGACAACTGCAAACGTACCCTTTGGTGCAGTCCAGCCAGACAATTGTCCAGTAAGCTTAACACCAATGATCTTTGGCGCCTTCAACTCCCACGGAAGGTCGGCCATAACATCAACAGCATCAGCTCCGCCAACACCAATGGCGCACATTCCAAGACCACCAGCGTTGGGGGTGTGCGAGTCAGTACCAATTAGAAGACCACCGGGGAAAGCGTAGTTCTCGAGGAGAATCTGATGAATGATACCAGATCCAGGTCTCCAGAAACCAATGTTATACTTAGCGCAAGAAGTGGATAGGAAGTCGTAAACCTCCTTGTTGATGTCTACAGCTCTGGCCAAATCCTTGGCGCCACCGACTTGAGCTTCGATCAGATGGTCGCAGTGGACAGTTGTGGGGTTTGCAACGGAAGGCATGCCAGCAGACATGAATTGCAGGATAGCCATCTGGGCGGTCGCATCCTGGCAAGCGACCCGATCTGGTCGCAGCTTGAGGTACGAGACACCACGCTCGATCTCTTGACCATGAGGGTCGTCAAGATGCGAGTAGAGGATCTTCTCGGCGTATGTGAGGGGGCGATTGAGTCTCTGGCGCACGACCGAGAGGTTCTCGGACATTTTCTTGTAGTTGATGAAGTTGCCCTTTTCCAAGTTGTTCTGAGCGACCTTCTTATCCAGAGGGGAATCTGTGAGGGTGGCCATTCTCCTGGAGAAGGCAGCGCGAGGCGCCGCTCGCAGCAGTTGGCGAGACAGCATTGTGATGGTAGAGGGGAGGGGTGGAGGGGAGAGGTAAGAAATTGTGGTTGTAGGATATGGTTGTGGAGAAGAGGTCGAGGACCAAGTGCGGAAAAGACGAGGTAATGAAATACCGAGCTTAACCTGTTCACTTGGAGACTGGCAGGGCAAGTGGCAGCTTATCGGCTAGACGTGGGATGGAGCTCTGGACGCAGCCAATGATAATCGAGCCGATTCCAATTGGCCGTCCGCGAACAGTGACGAATATTATATGAGAGAACACATGCTCATTGGCTGCAGCAAGACAACTCCCGGTATCGCACTTTGAAGTTTCCTCGCTTGTGACTTCGGGGTTTCAGCCTCGATAGAAGTATGCCAAGGTATGTTTTATATCGACCCATTGATCCATTATTTATTTAGAAAAATTGTAGAATAGACTTATAACTGTAATTTTGCAGGTGAATCTTTAGAAACAACTTTGGAATAAATATCTACGACCTCTACTGAAAGGTGAATCTGGAACAGCAAGCCGAGAAAAAGCAATTCGCGCATCTATTCATTTGCAATATCGACTGCCAATTCAGCCTCGGCGGCCTTTCCGTCGCTAGGACTTTTCCGGAAACTTTCCCAAAATTTTCAGACCTGGAGACAAGCCTATTCCACCCGACTTCCAATCCCAGACCCAGCCCAGACCAACCTACTGAATAGTCTTCGAGTCTGCAGCTGAATCAACGTTGTATTTGCAGCTGAATTATTGTGCGCATACACAATGGGCCTCCCACAAAAATCCACCAGAACCAAGACGAGGAGACGCCTCAGGTAGGACCCCTCAAACTGCCCCCACCCTTTTGTCTACTCGATAACTAATTTTTAATTTCAGAGACCTTGACCAAATCGCAGAGGATCTCAAGTCGCCCAAGCATCTCCAGCAGCACAAGAGCACCAAGGCTGCAGAAGATCTCCCAGGTCTAGGCGAATTCTACTGCATCGAATGCGCAAAATGGTTTGAGAGCGAGCACAGTATGGTCACTCACCGGAAAGGAAGCACGCATAAGAGAAGGTAGGGCGCATACCTCCCACAGGAAGTCACCAATTAATTCAAGCTCTTTAGGGTCAAGGCACTGAAGGAGGAACCTTACACACAAAAAGACGCTGAAGCAGCCATCGGTCTGCGAACAGACAACGGACCCCGACAGGCAGCCAAGGAGAACACCCACGATGTGGAAGTAGAAATGGAGAACTCGGGATTCCTTGAGAAGGATTCTCTGGCGACTTGAGACATTCGGCGCGGAACAACTCTATAAAAATCGCACATTGGGCTCAAGACAGCTATTACTGGAAAAATCATATTGGGGTATCACTCTATCTCACACCACGAGGCTTTGCTGCTCTAGCAAGGCCACTACCTCGAGTACCACGAAGTCCACCGCGAGCGGCACCACCTCTTCCAGCCGCAGGCCCGCCCCTACTACCTCCTATCCGCGAAGCTGGCGCGGGAGTCGAAAATTTTGGGGGAGCTTTCGAGGATGTGGGGGGATTTTCGACAAAAGATGTATCAGTGGTTCTGAGAACATTAGCATAGGAATCTCCTCACGGACATGAATCATACAAGAAAGTGGTCTCTCCATCAATCTCGCCGTGAAATCTCTCCGAGTTTGTTGATCTGCCTGTGAAGAGTCAGTAAAGCAATGTCAAATAAGTGAGAACACATACCTAATTGATCCTCTTGATCTCTTGCTCTGCGGAAAGAATCAGGGATAGGCGCCTATCAGGATTTAGCAACCTGCCATGATTGTACTGCTCAAGAAGTAGATACCTCCGGAAAGTCCACACAAAAAGCATTCATATTCAGCCCATACAAGAAACTGGCAAAGTTCTCACTGAACCTGGCCAAACTCTCATGCATCAACTGCAAATGCATAAAATTGGCCTCCAAATCCGCCATCGAATCCGACAGCTCTGCAAAGCCAGGCTCCAAACTGTCCAAAGGCGAATCACCTGCCCCTCCAACGCTGGACTTGCCGGATTCGCGCAGGGAAGAGCGCGAGGACGGGCGCAGAGGGGTTGTTGGGCGCGAGATGGGTCGGCGGCCTCCAGATGTTGAGCGCTTCACGCTGCTGCCGGCTTGGGGAGTTGTAGAGGACGACATTGTGAGGGCTGAGTAGCTGTGGTGGTGGTTTGTACGGAAGCAATTGTTGATCTTCCCAGCCCACGCGCGCGACGCGATAGCGTACAACGCCCCTGGTCTGGTAGCCAAGCCCCGCGATTCTCCACGCGTGACTCTGAGAGATCGTCTTTATTTATGCAGGAGAAGGGACAAAATTCGCACAATTGATGACGATTTATGAAACTCTATTCAGCGCCGAGAGAGGCGCAAGGGCAAGGGACTCTCGGAAACCCAGTAACAATACTGAAGTACTGTAATATCACAAGATCCAAAAACGTTCACAGAATTTTGAAGCATTTACTTTGTGATTATCTTTCGCCGAAAGGGGGCTTGGTAATCGTATTCAAAGATTACTCCAAGAACTAGCTAAACTTTTCCCCGCCTCGGACATTCCCTCTTCTTCCACTTGACAACAACATCGTTCTCATTCTCCAATTGTCGTTGTCCATGACAAGAATTAGAACCACTCGCGCCCTGAGCTCCACCCTTGCCAGCATACATAAGCAGTGTGTCTTACTGCGTCCGGCCGGAACCACCTGCGGACAGGAATCACCTCTACATCTACACCGGATCTACAACTCATCTCCATTCCAAGTCGCAAATACTTCGCGGGACTACACGCACCAAGCATTCCCAATCCTACCATACTTCTCGATTTTACGCGCTCGCCCTCACGAAATAAGCTCCGGCCATTGCGATCCGAAGACACCGAGTCGGCGGGGTTTCAAGACAGAAACTACCACAGAAGAGCGCATACGCTATAAGCAAGCGCCTACCTCTCCAAAACACTTGCAAAGTAGTGCCAGTATCTGGACTGTTGCCATCGTCGCCTCGGTCATCTCACTTCTCTACGCCTTTCCCTACCGCGACGCCGAAACCCCCAAAAAGCCAGAGCCAAAACCAAAGCTTCCCGCTTCCAACTCTGAGGGACTTGCATTCTTGCTACAATCCGAAGGATTTGGAAACGTCGATATGGCAGACGCAAACCTGCCCGGAAGAGTGGGAAACCTGACGCCCGAACAAGATGAGAAGCTGAAGGAATTCTGGGTCGCAACCCTCCAAGTTTTCGGCGTACTGGATCAAAAAGACCAGAACGGAACTGCGGATGCTGCTGCGAACAGAGCGAGATCTGATACGGCTTCGTCGAAAAAGCCTAAGAAGAAGCGGTTCTCTCTTTTGCGCAGAAACAAGGATGATGACGACGCAGACTCGGTGGCATCTACGGACTCGGGCCCTTCGGCGGCGGATGATGACAAGTATGGGCAGACGAAGGAATTCCATGATGCGTTAGCAAACCTATCTCCCGAATCTATCAGAGCGGCGTTTTGGAGCATGGTAAAGCATGACCACCCGGATGCGCTCTTATTACGGTTCTTGAGAGCGCGAAAGTGGGATGTTGAGAAGGCCCTGGTAATGATGATTTCTACGATGAGGTGGAGGGCAGTGGATGTGCATGTGGATGACGATGTCATGAAGAACGGGGAACTGGAGTTGCTGGAAGATGAGAAGAGTAATGACCCCGCAAAGCGGAAGTTGGCGGAAGGCTTTCTGGCTCAGATGCGACTGGGGAAGAGCTTCTTACATGGGCTGGATAAAGGGGGGCGGCCAATGTGCTTCGTCCGGGTGCGCCTTCACAAGCAGGGCGAGCAGAATGAGGAGAGTCTGGAGAGGTACACCATTTTTACGATAGAGACTGCGCGGTTAATATTAGCCCCTCCTGCTGATACTGCTGTAAGTTATACATGATTCTGACGCATTCAATACTGACCTACTTTAGTGTGTTGTATTTGACATGACTGGATTCTCAATGGCCAATATGGTAAGTTGTCCGCTACAACCTATGTAATCAAGCACTAACGCATTATAGGACTACGCTCCTGTCAAATTCATGATCAAGTGCTTCGAAGCCAACTACCCAGAAAGTCTAGGAGTCGTATTAGTCCACAAAGCTCCCTGGGTGTTCCAAGGTCTGTACTCAACTCCCTTTTCAATTCCCCTTCTAATAAAATCCAGGTATCTGGAAAATCATCAAAGGCTGGCTCGACCCCGTAGTAGCAAGCAAAATCCAGTTCACAAGCAACGACAAAGAAATGGAAGAATTCGTCTCCAAAGATCACATAATCAAAGAGCTAGGCGGAGACGAGGATTGGGCTTACAAATTCATCGAGCCTGTGCCTGGCGAGAACGACAAGATGAACGATACAGCTACCCGAGACAAGCTTCTTCTTGAAAGAGAAGAGGTTGTAAAGGCTTATGAAAAAGAGACGGTGGATTGGATCCACTCGAAAGACACTGATGTTGCGGCTCTCAAAGCGAAAAGGAACGATCTGGCAGGAAATTTGAGGGATGGCTATTGGGTCTTGGATCCATATGTGCGGGCAAGATCATTCTACGACCGTTCTGGCTTAATCGGTCCCGGAGGCACAGCCCAATTCTACCCATCCAAGACAACGACACCAGCTCCAGCGCAGAACGGAGCGCCTAAACCCGTGGAGACGTCGGCGGCTGATCTAGACTAGATAGAGAGAAGGGCAAGGCATGGCAGCGAACTTTGTATTATATAATGCATAGAGAACGGTGGGCTTGGCGTTGGGCGGAGGGATGCTGGCACGCACGGGGATATAGGGAGATAGCCAGACTTCTGTAGGCGTTTTGGAAGCAACTTTAATTAGCAGAACGGAGCATCTCTGTCGATGTCGATGTTTATTCGATCTCCACTTTCTCCATCATAAGTCGTTCCGCAGAATGTCTCCTCATCTTTCGTGCAATCATGTACCACCCTCTACATCTTCGACTTAATATCCGCCAACAACGCCTTCAGCCCCTCCATATCCGTCTTCTGCTGCGGCCACCCAATCGACATGCCCTCCTTCTCATTCGGCTTCGGAATCATATGGAAATGAACCTATAAGCACCAAACCCCACATTAGCCCATCTTCCCACATCCCCCATCTCCTAAGTTCAAAAGGGAGCCTCACATGATCAACCTCCTGATGCGCAATCCGCCCATTGTTCTGCAGCACATTGTAATCACTCGCGCCCGTCGCTTGCACCAGCTTCTTGACGACGGGCAGGATTTCGGCGAGGGAGTCGTCGGGGATGTCGGTTAGTTTTGCGCCGTGGTGTTTGGGTATTACTAGCTATTTGCCATACCAATCATCAGCACAACTCCTTTTCCTTCAATATTTCCTTTCGGCTGACGGCTTTTGGGGGAGGGAAGGGGGAGGGGGCGTACGGCGTGTCCTTTCGATAGCGGGTTGATGTCAAGGAAGGCGAGGATCTTGTCCGATTCGAAGAGCTTGAGGGAGGGGATGTCGCCTGTGGGGTCGGTGTTAGATGGGTGGGGAAGG
>QGMK01001194.1:0-12214 GCA_007825345.1 Lachnellula suecica
GGGTTAGGAGGGTGAGGTAGTGCATGATGGCTGTGATGATGTTATAGAAGTGATGGAGAGGGATTTTTATGAAGTGCTGGTCGCCTGGGTGAAGGAAGGGTGAAGAAGGAACGAAGGGCACGCCTTTCAATTTTATAGAATCATCGTAGAGAAATTTAAATGATGAAGTTCTACTCGGTGGAGTAGATCTTCAGCTAAGGCTCGAACCCGGAGGGAGATCCTGGCGGTCCGTAATGTAAAGCGGGTTAGAATGTGGGGAGCCGCGCACTGAAACACTGGTCAGAGTTTGGAATTGATGAAATCTCGGGTGCGAAATAAGGGGTACCACGTGATTGCACTCCCTAGATGCCTCTAAAACCACTGGTGAACCGCCGATGACTTTTAGCAAGACACAGGATAGATGAAAAGAGTATCAGGTATAGTTCCATAACATTAATTGCATATAAAGAGGAGTATCTTCAGCTAAACCAACAAGCTAAATGAGCGCAAGATCATATCTCATCATCATGACCATCCATTTCGTTCCGTCATCCCAGCCCAATTAAACAATAGCCCTAAGCAATAACCAGATCGCGCATAACCATATGCCAACCTGTGACCGGATATAACAGAAGAAAGGGAAAAGGCTCGCGCCTTGATATCTTGGGTTTTCGCTCCATGTTTCTCGCTATGCACGCTAAAATGCTGGATGAAAATAACAGAAACAAACAAAATAAAAATACGCCGGGCTTCAGGAGGGCGACTAGATGCTAGTTGTCCTCCTTCTCCCGACAACAGGCTTCTGTGCATAGGCAACCACGAGCTTGAAGCTCGAGTTCCACTTCTCGCACTCGGCTAACAACTGCCCGTCGTTGAAGATGCTCTTCGAGACGTCTCCGTCAGGCAAAACGCCCATCTCATAGCAGCGCGTGTACCACCACCTCCCGACCTTCGCCACCATCTTGGTGATGCCTTCATCGCCGGCATGCGAATCGTCCTTCATCATATCGGCCAAACTCATTTCTTCGTTCTTCTCGCGAGGCTTGTTCGACGAGGAAGATGAGATGGTCGAGGCAACAGGTACGCCGACGTTGCAGGTTTTGAGATCTCCGAAGCCTCTCTTTCCCACGATGCGAAGGACGGTATCGCTGGCTGGAGCAAGACTCATGCCGGGATCTGCAACTTGCATCTTGACTTTCATCCCGCGTACAGCTCTCCGCGCCCGGTTCCCCATGTTCATCATATCCAGATCCAAGATCGCCATCTCGAGGTATCCGCCTGGCTTGAGCACGCGCTTTGACTCTGCGATGATATTGCGGTATGCGGCTTCGGACATGCCGGACGGAAATCGGAATACGACGACGTGGAAAGTGGATGATGGGAAGGGGAACTTGTTGTGTGGAGAGGTGTACTGGATTTGGCGGTGATTGGGCGGTGTTAAGGGGAACGAGGTGCTGGTCGAGTTTCGCTTGGACGCGGAGAGGGGGCGAGTAGCGGAGAGATTGTAGAATGTTGATGAAGGGTAAGTTTCCGCAGCATAGAAAGACCAGTCATCTAATCGTGTTAGCTTGGGACCGGTCGTCGTAAACATGTAGGGGACTTACCATTACCAAGACCGTCGATGACAAGGACAGAGTGGCGTTTGGACTGCATAATCTCCTCTCTTGCGGGACTGAAGAGCACATGCCCAAAGGTGAGCCACTTGCTGACCGTCATCGACCCAACACGAAGGTTGACTTGCGAGATTGGAGAGCTGCTCTCTTGCTCAGATATGGGTCTCATCCCAGAGCGAGATCGAGAATGGCTGCTTGACGAAGTCGACTTTCTCGAGCTGCTCTGCGAAGTACGACGGGGCCTATGCGCTGACTCGGTATGAACAGAGTTGTTGCGATCGCCATAACCCGAGAAGAAGTCTGTGAATGACATGGGCGTTGTGGGTGATGGCACAATTGCAAACGCGTCCTTCATGCGAGAGCTCATATCAGCGCTGTAGGCACTCGATGAGGTAAGGTTTGAACGTCTAGAGTTGACCTCAACGGGCAAGTCAGGTAACGGACCCCTGGCCGCGGGTGCAGAAGCCAGTGTTGGGGACTCCTTAGCTTTCATCTTGCTCTTCCGCATCTGGCGGTTTTCGTAACTCTCGTATTGAAACGGCATTCCATGCGACGAGGTTGCGGAAACGGGTCCTCTCAACGTATCATCGTTCTCAATCAAGTCGTCGTACTCATCCCACACTTCATCTTCTTCCAGCTCAGCATGAGCCTCAGGAATGATTGCAGTCGTCCCAGCGTAGCTGTGTCCAGAGCTACTGGTCGTAGCTTCCGAAGTCTTCCGGGGAGGAAACACGAGGAAGTCTCGATTGCTTGCAGCGGTTGACGCGTCGGACTTAGTATCACCAGAGCTTTGGCGCGCATTGGCATCTTGACCTACATCGACATTTTGGGCCCCGGTAGGTGGCTCTGGTGTCGATGACTTTGGTGGACTTGGTCCCAGAGCAACAGATTGCTTATCGAAGGTTGCAGGTCCAAATAGTGGCTGAATAGTGCTAAGTCTGGCAAAAGGTCTTGAGAAAGACTTGGGCGACGTGGCTTGAGGCCGCGCTGAGACGACTTTAGGGATTCGCCCAACTTGAGGAAGTCGACTTGGTCGTGCCGGTGCGGCCTCCCTGCCAAGATGCATCTCCGTCTTCTGGAGCACTGGAGTGATTTGCATTGGCTCTGGCGACGAGAAGATAGGAGCAGATGGAATAGGCTCCGACTGAGCGGTCGATGCTGGCTCTGGTGTCATGGAATGGAGATTCTCGATGCGTGCTATATTGGCCTTGTAATTGCCAAATTGAAGAATATCTAATTCTTCATCGGACAAATTGACAGCATTGGCATCCCGAAGAATATCCTCAAGGTCCACAACATCCGGGTCCTGCTGCTCATCCGACGAGTCTAGCATTGCATAATGAGGTACAGTCTTTGCTGGAGGCTTGCCAACAGCCACTGCAACGGCTGTCTCAGGCTGTGGCTTTGGTGTTGGCTGTCGATGGAAGAAATTCCACTTCCTGGGGGACTTGGGTCGCTTCTCTAGTTTCTTCGGCTTCTTCAGCAGTTCCTTGCGTCCTCTGCTCAACTCGATCTTCGTTTCCAATTGAGACTCGTCAGACATGATACTGGCATCCAAGCTACTCATCGATGGCGATATGCCTCGGTTGGGAATATTCAGTGGCCTGGGTAGGTTTAGTGCAGTCGCCGAATTGTTGCGTCGCTGGAGGGACCGGCGGAAGGCCAACGAAGAATTGTATAAACCTTCCTCACTGCTGTCCGAAGGCCGTCGACCCTTAGGTATCGCAATGATTGACGATCGCTTTGCGGGTTCCTTGGGAAGAGCCGATGGCCAGAGTGTGGTACGCGACACTTCGTGGCTGAGGCTAGACTTAGACGACCCTCGCGACTCAAGACTCGGTCTGCCCAGTAAGAGACTCGTGTTGCTTTCGGTGCGTGACAACTCTGAGCTCGCATTGCGGTTCTCGATGATCTCTCCGCCACCTGCGATGATGACTGGACTCATCCGCTCACGAAGAAATGGATCGTGGGCACTCTCTTGGGATGAAGCTTGGCTTAAGCTTCGGTCACGAGGGGTCATGCCAAGCGCACCCGCGCTACTGCTTCTCCCTCTTGCTCCATACCTTCCATATCCTTCATGTCCTGTGCCCGCTGCAGGCCCCTTTCTTACCGATTTATCTTTATTGTCCACTGCGGAGACGTCTGGAGTAGTCTTGGTACGCCGTCCGAAAAGTCCAAAGCGAGGTTTCGAGTTGGGCAGACTGGGACTGGGAGTTCGTGTAGCAGTGCCTCTGGAAGGAACAGGAACTTGTTGCGGCCGGAGATCAGGAATGATGCCGAGGCCCGCTGGGGCAGGCGTTGCTTCACGTCGTGACGGCTGCATGGGACTTGGGGAGGGATTTCTAGAAGGTTGGCGGCTTCCCATGGATGGTCGTACAACCGGCTGGGTTTGTAGTGGCGAGGTCGCTGTACTCCGTAGTATACTCTGTCGTCGGTCTGGTGAAAAGTTGATGCCAGCAAGATTGCTCTGGATGACTGCCATTGAGTCGCCCAGCTGTGACCGAAGATCAGGCGCGCCGTCTCTGCTTGGACGCAGCGGTGGCGTATTCTTGGTGCCAGATTGGGCAGACGCATTTCGTAGAATTGGAGAAGATTCGGAAGGAGACATCATCACCGGTTTGGCAGGAGCGCGAGACGGCTTTGACGGGGACTCTTCCTGATCAGAAGGCGTTTTCTTGAACTTCTGAGAAGACTTCCGAGGCGGCGGGCTAGGCGGCAGTGGCGACAATCGTTTCTTCTTTTTCTTCTTTTCCTTCTCTTTCTCCTTCGTGTCATTCTTCACTGTCGAGTTCGAAGACGATGAAGTGATCGACTCTCGTAAAGCTGGAAGCCCTTGAGCATCGAGTTGAGGCTCTTCAACCTCATTTGGTGTGCTCCCTGCTCTCCTCCTGGTGATTGGAGGCCGAGTGAGAGCAGGACTACCTTGGCGTAGCCTCTGTGGGTTCGTCTTCAATGGGGCAATGATTCCAGGAGACTGCGAGGACATTGATGTTGGAGTTGTATCCCTGCTGTAGGCTCCTGGGCCAGGGGACTCTGAAAATCTTGTCGAAGGACTGGCACTGTATCCACTCCCACTATAGCCGCTGTATCGATGGCTACTACCGCCCGAATACAGTGGCGTACCTGACATGAGAGGGGTGGGAGGAGGCAGGTCCTGAGTAGCCAGTTTGTGAGGGACTTCCGCATTCGATCTGATTTTCGAAGCAACCGCTTGTTCAGGTCTGGTCCGGTACCTGTCAAGCTCTGGTATGATCCGGGGAGTTTCCTTGGTTGCAAGAGTCCTTGCTGGTCTTGTGAATATTTCATTATAAGCTTCTGCTGACTTGAATGAGGCTTCAATGCTTGGGCGTCTGCCTCCGTCTGGGGTCCGAGAGATCTTCGTTGGAGATGAAGTGGCCGACCTTTCGATTGTAGGGCGACGCGAAGCTCCACCTTGCTGTGCGATTGAAGACGGCTTTCTTCGAAGCACATTTCTTGACGACTTCCCTTTTAATTCTGGGGCTCTTGAACCAGTCACCGGCTTGTCGATTGATTTTCCAAACCCAAATTGTCCTCCAAATCCTTTGGACCTAGTCTCTGGACCTGCCGTTGAACTCGACGGTTGCCCTCGTGCACTTGGCCTCGGGAGTGCTGTCTGCTGCGTCCTTGGAAGAGGAGACTGCCCTCGCCGTGTTTCCATCTGGGCATATGACTGTGCATTGTCTGCCTCCCTACGCTCTATCCCCGCCGGCCCACCTTGCATGTATGTTCCCATCCTCTTACTACGTCCTGATTCCCCTGGCCTTGTGGGCGGGTCGAAGCCAGACTGGTATGATGCCATTATATTCCTAATATCTCCCCATCCCTGCTTCGGCGAAGTGGTGCTGTGATCCAATGCTATAAAGGGGAACAAGGGTCTATGTTCGACATTCCCGAGATATGTACTGCGCAATTCGAATTCTCTATAGCGACATGAAAGACATCTGAAGTTGTCAGTAGGCTGAAAAGAACTTTGGTGGACGAACTACTCACACCAATTAACCTAGAACAGTTGCAGAATCGACTTTGTCCGCGAGGACTGGTATCTAAAAAGAAAGGAAGCTTCTCGCAGGGGATAGCTCCAGAGACGTGTACATCCAAAGTGTGCAGATGATAATTCAGCGTGGCGGTGGTGGCCAATATACTTCGTACTCGCACTTGTAACTTGTAAATAGCCAGGAACCAACGTAAATAGGCGGGAATATAGAATGAACCTCCAGGGTACGGGCTATTGTGCGATGATATTAAAATGAAATGCGAAAGGTACAGATGATTAATTTGGTAGGAGCGAAGGAGCAAAATTGATAGAAGCGGAGTTGTGGGGGGCGACCCTTCTGTTTATGGGTTGCACACGGATCCCAGTTGATCGAGGATCGCAGTGTGGGGACTAGCTGGCGTGTGGGTGCCGTAGAACGGAGACGAGGTGGACGAGGGACTGGCAGCCGCTGGTGTTCCAGTAACGCAAGCCCACTACGGCACTATGCGAACAGAGTTTTGATGGGTGGTGCTGACTACAAGCTTAATGAGGAGCTGACCCCTGAAATACAAGACTTGATAGCCAGGAGTGGGGAGGGGTTGGAGACTGAAGTACCAGCGACTACTCAGTCTGTGGCTAGAAGGAAGGCTTTGGGTATATTTGCTTGTGGCGTCGGGCCCCGTTTTCCAGCAATAGCAATGGAAAGCCAACACAATGCTCTGGAGTCTCCGGCGGTCACTGCCTACAGGCCCGTTGCAGAAGGAAAATGACCATGGAAGCGGCGTCATGTTGGCCGCATGGCAATGACAAGGACATGGACCGCGGGGACGAGAATCAGGGCAAAAGCAACGCAACAGCAACACGCAAAACGAGCCAAAACCGCTGCTGCGCCGCCCTGCAGGAGGTCAACGCTGCTGCAAGTCGCACGTCCTCGAGGCCTATAAGACACAAGCAGCCTGAAGCAGGTCCCTCGGCGGAGAAATCATTCGATGAGCGGTGAGCTCTGATGAGGCAGAATCGCCCCGAGAGGTTCTGTTGGCTGGTGTTGGTGTTGAGGGGCAGGAGATGCCCGTAGTCACCCTAGTAGACGCCGGGGCTTCATTCGTCGGCTAAGGCACAGCGTGGGAAAAAAGTGGCCTGCATCGGCTTGGTGCGCGATGGCGCTTGTCGAGAGTCAAAAGGCTCTATTTTGGTGCTCATCCTGCTCAGTCGCGGCGCTGGTCTGCGGCAGTGTGCGCTTCTTGCGATCATGTGCTCGTCATTGGACCTCTCGCCAGATGTGTTGGCCTGTCTCATCGCTCATGCCCGAGAGCAGCGTCAGCTTTCAGCGATACCTGGAGACTTTGCTCTGCTGACTCCCCACAACGGCGTGCGATTTGTTGTAACACAGGACCCATTGCGGTCACCATCCGGGTCGCCTCGTTCTACCATGGTCAGGGGCAGGAACCATTGGAATCAAAGTCTTGCGGCGGCGGGAGCCACAGATTACGCCAAACTCGACCCGATTTTCACCACAATCCATATCCTTCAGGATCAAAATGTAATTCGCGATGGCTTTCCCTTCTAGATGACATTCCCGTTACCAATGCACCCGTCTAGAGTTGTGTGACTTTTCATTGGGTGGCTCAGGAATTTTCTTGTCCAATGAATCCAACAATTTTACGCTCTGGCGGCTCGCGAAATTCCCCTGATCCTCTCTCAAACTCTCATAGAGGAGCCGACTTCCGGATGTTTCTCCCTACCCGTTTGGCGTTGGTTTGCAAAAACGAGCACACCAATGGTTTCTGAGAGCTGCTATCTATACTCAACAATGCCGACATTAATTGTCGCCAGAAATGGAAAGTCACACGTTGTGGGTGAGAAGGTCGTTGAGGGTCCTGTCAAGGATCCCCGCAGCCGGCAATACATGCCTGCAATAACAACGCTGATTTGATACTCAACCTTTTCGTACAGTACTTCGTAAGCCGTGATCCTTATCAGGCGGACCGATCCATAGAGCTTCGGTCTAAAAAGGTCCTCTTTTCGTTGGGGCACTTGGCGGGCTTCAGGTAGACCAAGCCCCAAATTCTTGCATCACGGCAGCCTGGTGACTCACTGTCCTTGAACTCAGTCCCAGCTTCCAGGAAACCCAACAGCACTCCCGGCAGAGCTGAAGCGCGCATTAGCGGACGGAGGCGGCGACTGTGGCGGAGTCTGTGCATGATCTGCGATGCACCCGCCACAGTTGAAGACTTTTGCCTGTACAGTAAATCATGCGCTGGCAGGCGAATTCTTGAAGTTTTTGATCGTTGAGTTACGATACACCCTTTGCGATCGATCGACCGAGGTGTAAAGTGGTTAAATTATCTGGCCGGGCCGTTTTGTTGTGACAAGGCATGTAGGACCCCTCATTGGCTATCAATGGTGGGGTGGCGTTTTCGTCTTGGAACAGAAAACAGTAACGTGACGACGAAGTGGTGTGCTGAACCTGGCCATTTTCACGTTCTTGGGACTTCCAGTGGTCCAACGATGTGAAGGGCTTCTTTATTTGGATTGCTTCCCGTCTTGGCCTTTGAAGTGTGCATGTTGTATAGGAACACAGTCCCCCTTTCTGCCTTTCTCGCGTCAGCACTCAATTTATGGAACCTATTAAGTCAGCATATTACATCTTTAGGCTCTTATTCGTTATTCAGCCTCCGTTTAGGGCCCTATGGGTCATAGACGATGTTCCCGTAGGCCATGGGCCGGACTTAAATGGCCTCTGGAGCGAGATCTGACAGGGCCCACAGACGGCATCCCCACAAGCCTATTACAACCTCAATGTCCCGCTCTCGACGCTAACTGGCGCCCTCCAATGTGACCAAAACTGTGCCATGATCCTGAGTGATTTTCCATACCCGTCGCGCAGAGACTACTTGACTTAGTAAATATGAAAACTCCTTACGAGGAGGGTTTACCGAATCCGCGCCAACCTGGACCATGTAAAAAGAGAGAATAGCGGTTCGAGATACCCTCCACCAGTAAGCCACAGCAAGCCACCGTCGTCCTGGCTTGTCTCATCCTATGTTTGTGTCTCGATTTGGAACTCTGCAAGCAATTGAAGAACGCGATGTAGGAACGAAGTTGGACCGGTGCAGAAACGGCGACGGGAACTCTTTCCCCGAACCCCTGAAAACGCAATGGCCGCTAAAAGGTCAAGTAACTTTTGATATTCTCTAGTATACACCCCTCACCCTTCCACAAATAGCATTCAGTAAACTGCTGGTCCGTTCGTAATGTGTTCGTGAAAATACTAAGCGGCCGACTGGAATCTCTTCGCCCGAGACTCCGCCTTTGCCAATTCAGCAGGATCATCGATGACTCGTCCCGAGGGCTTTTTGGCAGCAGCCGCAGGCTTCGACCCCGGTCCTGGTCCCGTTCTTCGATCTGGCGTCTGTCTCTTTGCACTTCGACCACCCTGCCTATCTTCTCTTCCCCGCTTGCCTGCTTTGCGCTCTGGGAGTGCGGAATCTAGACCCTCTACAACTGACTCCTTCGTATCCAAACCGAACTTCTTTGCGCGTTCTGCTAACTTTGTCGCTTCGTCGTCCTCTGTAATCCCAAACCGCTTGGCCCGTTTGGCACGCTTCTCCGCTTCCTTGTCTGCGTCGGATTGTTGGATGCCAATGCTGAAGTCTTCTTTGGGTTCTTCTGGTACTGGAGCAGCATCTGTCGTCGTTGCGCCTGCTGATGCAATTGCACCGTCTGCGGCTACAGGTGCGGCGTCTCCCCCAGTGACCTTCAGATCGGTTGTCGCGGAGGGATCGATGTCGACCTTCTGGTTAGGAACCGCGGTTGGATTTGCGACTTGGCCTTGACCTCCAGCTGCAACAGCTGCGGCTGCTGGCGCCGTCGTAGCCTTGTCTTCTTCGTCCCAGTCTATTTCGTCTTCGCCGCCTGCGCAAGTGAATATTAGTCTGCGCGCAATAAAGATGAGGTCTCGTAACAGGAAGACCACTCACCAGCAGCACCGCCAGCCTTGTTATCGTGCTCCTGCAGGCGCGCAATGAGGTCTGCCTTGTTGCCAGATAGCGTTAAGCCACGTTCCTGCAGCAGCTTCTTCAAGTCCGGCACCTTGAGTTGTGTGTAGTCGGCCATGTTTGCGACAAGGGATTGAGTGGGCTAGTCGCAATTGCAAGAGGCGTATGAGGTGGGTAAAATAGATGCGCCTTCTAATACGTGCAGGAGGAAGATGCGCGCAGAAGAGTAGCTGTGCTGGTGGGAGGAGTTGTTGATACGTGATGTTGAGGTTGAATTCCTGGATCGCAACGCGTTGCTAGCTGAGCTGCTTGACGACATGGTCGAGATTTAGAATTTTGACAGGGTTGTTTTAGCGAACGCCCCCCTTGAGCATAGACCACAACTTGCATCTTCACCAATTCACTGAGTGGCAAGATATCGCAGCTTCCTTTTCTTTGGATGAGGATATCCATCTTTGAAAGTCTCATAATACATCATTCAATATAGATTTGAAGTCCCCTTAATTCCTCTACCAACGCCAAAACTGCGAGCGTTTAAGATGCCTCCAAAAAGGGGACAAGCTCAAACTTGAAAATTAAGTGCAAACAGGCTCGTTTTTCTATTTCCAGAAAACCTCTCAAGCTTTCCTCTATTCTATTATTTTCCCTGGGTTTTTTCTATTTGCTTCGATGTGTTGGGGCTGGCCCCTGACCCTCTCCACGCTCTCTTCCCATTGAGAAAAAGGAACGAAAATAGACGTTGCTTTGCGTGAGTCATACGATTTGACTGTATATTGCTTTTTGTTCTCTTGCCATTTGACTAGGATACCGGGATCTTGCATTAGGGATGCTTGGCTCTGTTTCGTAAAAATAACGTGAAAACTCCCACTTCCCAATTTCAGAACTTTGGCAAATTCTTATTCACAATCGATGAAACTAGGTTTCAGCTCTCCAGTTGCCTTAAGTGGGATGAAGTACTATTTGAGGGCATGTGCCGTTCCCTTAATGAAGCAGATAGCAATTGGTGTGAAAAGCTAGGATTCATCGAGAGCAATGGAATTGAAATCTCTACTTAGTATTTGCACTTCACGGTCTGTTAACTTGTGACTTATCACCCCAGTCTCGGTTTACTGTATCTACTCCAAAGCTATTCCGCAAATGCGCTGAGCTCTTACCTCTCTGGTGTACATATAACGTCCACGTCCGGCCCACTTCCGCTTTGCAACCTCATTACTCTTTCTCTACAAACACAGCTAAGACTCAACCAATATTTCACTTCATTTATGAGAATGGCAACCTCAAAAATCACAACCAAGGGCGGCCGCATCCTTCAGTCCACCAAACTTAAGGTCCGTAGAAAGCGAGTCTACCGCCGTAACAACCTCCAGATCGGTTGCAAGAAACTCCACGAGGTTGTCAAACCCAATTTGAGAAAACGCATATCCGGCCTTTCAACACCGCTTGCAATTCCTCTCGGAGAAGCTACCAGAGCGTATCGTGGTAAGCTTGCCATCTCTGCTGCCCAATCGAAGCTGACCACCATTGCTCAAGTTGCCAAACTTTGTGCTGAACATGCCGGTCGCTCAGAGCCAAGACAGGAGGACTTTGAAATGGTGGATCAAATAAGGGCAATAATTCGGAAGGGGGAAGAGAACCAGATGAAAGTACGAGATAGAGTCTCAACTCCACTTTCCTTTGGTGCTAATGCAAAATAGATTACAGCGATAATTGAAAGAGCGGCCAAGAAATAGGGTATTGAAGTAGAACAAACTCTCAATCATATTTTTATAAATTCCATCTCGCTATAACCTTATGCACCTCATTGTCAATTTATCATTTTCCCCCCGTTTTGCTAGATCTGCTCGCAAATCAATCGGTAGCAATTCACCCTTGACTTGACATGAGCGTAAGATCTGCGTCCAATCTACCTCCAAATCTCAACTTCATCTTATACAACCACAACCACAACCACAACCACAACCCGCCTTTATCAGAATGGCAAAGACTACAACCAAAGGCGGACGCACCCTCCCCTCCACCTCTCTCAAGAGCAATCGTGCCCTCCAGTCCACTTGTCACCTTCTCTCCACCTTCCTCAACATCCGCATCAAGAAAAAGCGAGTCTATATTCGCAACAACCTCCACATCGTCTACAAGCCACTTAAGCTCAACTTCCCCAAGTTCGGAAGATTCGTCTTAGACCTGGTCGACAGTAACCCCGGCGGTTCTTCCATTCGTGCCTGCGCGGAGTATCGACGTGAGCCTATCATTCCTACCATCACTGCTGTCCATCCAAGCTGATTGTTGCTTTTCAAGCTGCCAAACTCTGCGCGGAGCATAATGAGCGCTTGGAGCCGGAACAACGAGATTATGATATGGCGGATATGATACGGGGTCGTAAGTTGGAAGCAGCTTCTGGCTGGATTTGAATCTCGGTGCCTGCAAGTTACTGCGAACTCAACTTCATCCATCATATGTGCTAACACAAAGCAGATGAATTGCCAGTTGCCAACGGGTATGAGAACTTGATCAAGAAGTACATAATTGTAATGAGTTCACCACTCAATCATACCATCGTGCATTCAACTCGTTTTCCAAACCCAACGTGACTCCTTCCAGCATGCCTCAATCGCTCCTTCCTTCCGCATTCA
>QGMK01001195.1:0-12187 GCA_007825345.1 Lachnellula suecica
ATTTGCAGCAGAGATAAATCGCCAATCTGCACTACGATTCGTTATGCTAGTTCATCGATCTCGCGTTCTCATGTGTAACTAATTTGGTAGCCGGATACTTTAGTCCCGTCATTTGAAAGATCGAGCCGGATTCGTCATGTAAGTCAACCGCCGGGGCTAAGCGCGGTAGCTAACTTGGGCTTTATATATGGCCCCATCCCAATAAATATAACATGTTTGTTTCGCGTAAGATAAAGCAACACAATGGAATCAAAGTCAGCCCACCAAATGTCAGGGTATGAACTGATAGCGGAAGTAGAGGCTCTGTCAGCTCAGGTGGAGGCTATGACGGTTTAACTGCGCAAGAGAGGTGATGACGACCACAGAAGAATGAGCGTCGCCCGAAAGCAGACGGAAGAGTACGAAACCCTCTCGATAGTCGAGTCACTACGAAACTTTGAGTCGTCGAAGTACCTCAACTTCGCCAGGAAGCCATCTATCGCCACCCACCGACGGACTTGGTACAGTGGACTGGCCGACTTCATCCTAGGTGAGGATACCAGGCTCCTCGTATTTGAGAGCAAAAATAAGACCATGTTATCTGAGGCTATCTTAGAGGGGGTACGAGAGGGGTTTGGATTCGTTTGGGGAGCATCGTTGGAATGGATGAACGAAAACATGGGTATTGCATTCTTACATCTCTTGTAGAAGATCTACGGTTAACACTTTCAGCCGCAATTGAAGAATGCAGGCACTTGTATGGTTTCCTGATGGAGGTAACGGAAATATTTACCAGGAAATTGAATGTTTATTCAGACCTTGAGGTAGAACCACGATCTGAATACTGGGCAGCGGTAGCCAGAAAACGATATAGTTTCATGGAACTGCTGTCGGCTGAGAAAAGCACGTTTGAGAAGGTCGAAGCGGCATTGCACACGGATGGTAGCCGTGAGCGCAAGATGGCCTCTGATATCATTACTACAATGTGGAATCTGCAGCTTCACTACAGCGAAGAG
Organism: Lachnellula suecica; assembly: GCA_007825345.1. Classification (NCBI taxonomy): domain Eukaryota; kingdom Fungi; phylum Ascomycota; class Leotiomycetes; order Helotiales; family Lachnaceae; genus Lachnellula; species Lachnellula suecica. The sequence continues at coordinate 996 of QGMK01001195.1, forward strand.
ATCAGAAACTCAAATGATTCAGACACGATCAAGCTAGCTTATGAGGAGGACAGCGGACGGGAGTATTCCAAGTATGAGATCCGGACTTTTTGGGATGTCCCAGTCGAGGGTTTCAGTGTTGAGGAATGGATGGCACAACGTTTTCCAATAGCTGTACGCGACTTCTATCAATAACCAAAAACATAGATAGAATGCCGGTCATATTGAGCCTAACATCGCACGCCGGATTTGGAATGACCTCCTCGGCTTATATAGACAATCCAAAACCTTGTTACAAAATTCATGCCAAAGGAATTTGCTCCTTTGAACGATGAGCTCTTATGTATGACAATTCTCGATACATGCAAGCATTGAGCCGGGCTCAGCCTACATCTTCGTATTGCGATTCTAACCATCCACTTGCATTTCGTAAACTGGCAATGTCCCACAACTTGTGACACAACCAGAATAACCTCAAAATAACATTTCGAGGGCGAAAATCAGGTGAAAAGCATTGTAGGACCCGAAAATCATGGAAATTGCACCGTCAACAATGGCGCTGCAATTGCGTATGCTCTGATGAGCAACATTCATAGAGTGTGGTCGAGCAAAGATAAAGGTATGGAAGATGAGAGGAAACACTTGCAATCCTGAACTCTGTAAGAAGACTTGGTGATGAACCCGTCACTTGCGCCGTAATATGCCTGACCAGCCATCCAGCAAAACTCTCGAAGGGAAGTACAATCTAGAATTTGCTGGTAAAACTACAACCGCTCGTACAGCAAGCATGATATTTGGGGCGGATCTTCCTCAGAAACGGCCTTCGTCACCAGACTTGACCGATGGTTTCAAAAGGCTGACGATGAAAGAAATCTTGCACCTTTTGGCCAAGCACTCAAGAAGATACCCAAATTTGGCGACAAACACCAAGAAGATGCAGATGGTCAGTTGGACCTGCGCCTGCACCTGCCCCTACATGTACATCCGTCGCCCCCCTTGCGACTGCTTCAGGTACACGCCATACCGTACTCGACGCCCTCACGTTGACCATAGGCGTCATTCGACAGCACGGCCATGTGGTGGGAAAGGTTCATGAAAGCATCCAGAAATGCTTACGCAGTGAGTCAGACGGCGATTTGGCTAGTAAGGTATGTCAATATGTTTGGAGCAGGACTTCGCTTTCACCTCTTTTTCACTTCCCTCTCAAGTCGGTTTGATGTGTCAAGCGTTTGGTTTCAACATAACCTAGGTCCAAGTGGTCTATCGGGCTCCCTGGCCCAGTGCTCTGGCTAAGCACCTGGAGTCACCATGCCCTCGTGTCTTTCTACTACTTTAGTCTATAATCTTTTTTCACGATCTCACTTACCCTCCTATTCTCGCATCATGCATCCAGGCTTTTTTGGTATGCCTCCCACTTCACATTCCCGACCGATGCGCCTGAGTCTTCGCTTCCAAAATCTGAAGGTGCCTTCAATACCTGACCAAATTCTGACCTCTTCATAGATCCTTCAGCGCACTTCACTAGGAGCGCGCATATTCGCCTTTACTGGGCAACTGAGCGGCAGTGTAGTAACAGACCTGCCCTTGGTATGGACGCGCCAGAGCAATAACTTCTCCTTTTTGAGGTACGAGCGTGGTGTTTACCTCATTCGCGCATCGGTGGCTGGCCCAGACGATTTCACTCCCGATACTAGAGCGTATATGGGCTCGGGCCAAGGAAAAGGGGGGATGAGAACCCGTGGCTCGAGTCATACGAGTCCGGCGTACAGGCGGTCCATTATGGCCAGAAGCGGTGGCGGAGAGTTCTATCCTTTCCTGGAGCAGCCGGACTGCAAGATGGCGGTATATTACATTGCTGCCTGGCCGGAATCCGACGTTGGTATCGACGCCCCTGATGCCGGCGTCATTTTGCTAGCAGAGGCCGCGTTTATCGGCCTCCTTGATACTTCTTCAACCAGCCCCCTACGCCCGTTCTTCGTGGCCGCAGGTTTGTTCTCTGAACACAAGAACTACAAGGGATTGAATGTTCAGTCTGCCCTCGAGTCGGCAAAGCAAGGCCGCGCTGGTACCCGAACTGGGGACTTCCGCCAGGGCAAGCTAACAAAAGACAATCTCGTGCAAATACTCAATGAACCCCACAAGCTATCAGAGTCTCGAGGATCTTCGAACATTGATCCGCGCTTCGAGTTCCGTTACGCACGTGCACGACCATCGCATACAGGAAGCAAGTCTCCTGCCCCGAGCCTCACGACTCTTGGGCTGGGCGAAGATGACGACCTTGTAGTAAAGCCCAACCGGGGCAAGTCGTATGGCCGTGGCCGCCGCTCCAGATTAGAGATTATGGGGATTGTGGAAGACGGCAAGACGTACGACGATCCGGAGAGGCCCCTGACACCGGGTATAGCCTCGAGGCGGCCTGTGAATTTGACAGAGTCGACATGAGCGGCACCTTCGACCCCTGGTTCGCATTGAAGAAGGATGCTACGCTGTCGCAGATTGGGAAAGTGAAGGCGAGAACTGGTTATAGCGATCGATTTATTCAAGAGAACCCCGAGCCCCGAGCGAGGGGAACCAAGAAGGCCAACCCCTTCCAAAACAAAGTTGGTCTTGAGACTTGCCTCCGAGACGGCCGAACGAGGGATGTCATCACACGCCATCACCGCAGATTTGACATCATGGGGATGGTATTCGCGGTGCCAGCCAGATTCGACACTGTCGGAGGTGGCTCCATGACCCTTCGTCTAGAAGTATTGTCGGTAGAAGCCGTGGTTGTAATGAATGCGTTTAGCAGGCGCTACCGCGTTATGTTTGAGGGAAACGGCGTCAAGGGCCTATATACACTCAAGGATATTCGAGGCGGAGCAACAACGGAAGACGATATCGTTTGGGGCTTCAACGAATGATTCCGGAAGGCGAAGGAGGCAGAGGAATCGCTCCCAAAGGCCCATGAAGTCGGAAATGGCATCGTTACGGGGATACAGCGGCCAAAGCGGGAGCCCCAGCACAGCGACGATGACTACGCCACTGATGACTCTCCGACACCTGGAAGCTCTCCGGTCGTCGCCGCGCCTACGATGAAGCGTCGCGCTGCAGCTGCAACAGTGAGCGAAGCGTCCACGGACAATCCCGTACTTTTGCCTGCTTCGAAGCGCCGAAGTGCCGCCCAAGACAGCACGACCTCCCGCAGCGGGCACCTACTAGGGCCTTCCAACCACGAGGAGCTTTTCGGTTCCTTACGTATCAATGACGTCGTGAACGAGCTTTGTCTCGGCCGAATCCGCATCGTGGAGAGAAGATTCGACGGTTGCGATCGCTCCAGGGTTCTCGAAAATTCCCTCCAGTAGGTTATCGCGGAGTTCTAAGACAAGCTCGCGGTCGGGTAGCTGGGACCTCACGTCTGTCTCAGCAAATAAAGAAATTCGCCAAGCTGCTATCCGAGCAACTGCTGAAAGCACACGAAGGAGGTATTCAGAGTTGCAGAGTGCAGCTATAGAAGCTGGTGATCGCAGGCATAATCAGGGTTTTGAAGATATCTTGATTTGAATGATATCCAATGGGGATGTTTAAGTTCATCGTGCCGCAGCCCTAGGAAACGGCGCAGATGCTGCGACTGCAACTCTAAGCAAAGCGGCATATGCGCAGCAAGATGGCGGTCCATTGTCTGGCAGCCTGGAAAAAAGTGTGCGCTGGAGATGGATGCACCAGACATCAGCATATTCTTGATTATTGACCAAAAGGTTCAGTTATAAATCACTCACTCGAAGTGAAGCATTGGAAACCTATACATCGTAGATTCGGGCAGCAATTATTCCAGTAGTTGGAAAATGACATCAATATTGAGATGATGTATTGGGAAATACTATAGGCGTAGGTGTAAAATGGAGAATACGGAAGGTCATCTGTTTGTAATGTTGGGTATGCCTTGTAAAGCGTGCTGCTGACAGGCTCCCGGGGGATAAGCTCCCCAAAAAGATGAGAATAAGTATGCTGGACTGTGAAGTAGCGGGTCGAGGTATTCAAGAGGGCCAGAGAAATGATATGGAAGTCGTGTATCATCCATAGAAAGTGAGGGAATTACAAGAGTTAGCGATGGGTGCGAGAAAGACAGCGTTGATTGCTGCTGAGCTTGGTTCGAGTGTGGGTCGAGAAACTTGTGGTTCCGAGCACTCATTCCCAAGCTGTGGTTGCCAGCTTTCCTTCAACCATCCTGCAATTATTCCTCAGCTTGATTATCACAAATCCTCTTCAAAGAGCGTACTTCGACTTATTCAGGCCGCCAAAAGTTGCGCGCCATAGGAAATCTTCCTCGTCAGTTCTTACTCCACTGCTGACTTTTGTTTGTCGAATGGTTTTGCAAATGTTGCGGAGTGCAAGCATTGCGATCTCAGCATTGAAGTAAATGACAAAGAGTGTGACGTCCTTTCCGTCGTAAGGGTCGAACTATTTGAAGAATCCTTCCGGATTGGTTGTGAGCCTCCGCTTGACTTGTCACGATGACATTTGATTTCGCTGGCAGATTCAGAGCAGCAGACAACGCAAGTATTTCCTCTTTCTGGGACCGGAGATGCCGGTATTGGAGCTCATACGCGGCTGGACGATGGTCTGGATCAATGGTTGGCAGAAGCAACCCGGATGGTGATGCTCGTGGCAACGCTTCAGGAAGGATTCGGTATGCAAACCTCCTCCCTACGCTAGCTGGGGTTTCTTTTCGCAGTGGCCGCTCTCTCTGACGAAGGAGAAGACAACATCACGCTTTGAGGTATTACGAGAACCGAGTGCTAGGGCTATATACGTGTGCTGGTGCGTGTCGGACGTCGTACATTGGAGAAAAAGAAAGAGGTTCTGTTGTCGATATGGTCTAAATTGAATCAAAGTGAGGCCAAAGCAATGGACTCAGCAATGGAGGTAGCTAGAGACTTAGTCATATCTTGCGCGGTGACACTCATGTGAAGCAGCATCAATGGCCCGACGTTGTCTTTGAGTCCAAGCGAAATTCGCTTATGGGCTTAAAGGGCTAACGTAGTAGCGGGGCCGAGTTTTTTTCATGGCGACACTTCACCAGAACTTCACAATTATGATTATTACTACAGGGAAAATTTAGATGCAACAATTGGAAGGACTTTCTAAGCTACCGTGCAATACTTGGTAGGCTCTTGAGATGGTCGCGTCATGTGGTAGTCTTTGCCAGCTTGACAGCCTTATGAATCGACCCCACCTATTCTAAAACTGACCAAAGAGTGCTAATTCCATCCGTAAATTGGGGATGGACAATTCTGAGGTGCTCTGAGAATTCGTAGCGTCTGCAGAACATAGCCAAGACAGTCTATGATCTGATATGTCTCTGATATAAAGCATTTACTATGTAGTTTCGTGAAGGGAAGATATTCGGTGGCTTAGCTTCCGGAGCCTGACTTAAGCCGAAGATAAGGCCGGCGGGGCCAGATTAAAGTGGAGAAATGCTTAATACTCGTAAGTAACGAAATAAGCCGGATTTGAAACAAAAACATCAAGTCTTCGTGGCTCAGTTGTAAGTTATCCCATAAACACGGGAATAACATCATTCTAATCAGAAATTTCTGTAGGGTTAGAGCGTTGGTCTCATACAGGAGCGCTTGCGCTGTCTAAATGATTAGATTGTTTACAATCTGGCCATCCAAAGGGTAAGCTTCAACATCCAATCCTCGTCACGTGATCAATTGCTAACATAGCAAAAGTCGAGAGTTCGAGTCGTAAGCAACTCCATCAGTGCATTAAAAGTCTGTAAACTAATATCTCCAAGTCTCCGAGGACAAAATAATTTTTTGGCATTTTTTTGCAATTTTCCCCGAAGTTGTGTGCCCTACGGACCACCGAGACCCTTCCCCGCACACTTCCGCGCTTACCTACCTGCTTCTAAACGGCGTCTAGACCTCTCAAGAGCGTTCTAGACTTGATATTATATATTTTGCGAATTTATTGGTTAAGTTGTCATGGAATACTTGGCGACTATCCCTCTTTCTCCTCCCTACACTTAGCCGAGCACACTACAATTTTAGGATTTTATTGCTGGCCTAGAGAGTAAGAGAATAAAAAGAGTAATAAAGTAATTTCTACGAAGGCAGTCATTTTATCTGCTAGTCGAATCGGCTATCCCCGCCTCCTCGGCCACTGCAACCTATCTAGCATCCCGCCCAGTATAATAAATATCCCAGCCCATTTTCAGTGAATATATTTCAAAAAAAATTTGGGCGGCCGCAGTGTAGAAATCCACTCGGATCAGCCTTTGTCATGCATCCTCTAATAGCCAGACTGAGCCTGAGCGAAAATACTTGCTAATACCAAGTTTCCCTGCAGAGCCTTTGATCTTGCATTGCGATTGTCGGAGATAGGGTTTTCACTGATTTTGCTTTTTATCTGAGGCGTATTTACGAGGAGTCTGCTTTGGGATCTTGGGAAGCATGCGGTGTATTCTTTGTGCCTGTGACTCCGGAATGTGCTTGCCGTAAGCTGCGAAAGTTAGTATTTCCCAACTCTTTGATGCTACAATGCGATAGACGGAACCAACGAGTATGCAAATGTTTTCGGCAATGCCTTTATCGTTATGCTTCTCTGGAAATTCAGAAATATGAATTTTGTAACACGCGCGCCCCGCATCGTAATATTTTCGGCGTCGAGGCTCTTTTTTATATTACACCTTTTTTACTTATTAATATATGAGGACGTAATACAATCGTCCCATATCAAAACTCAAAAACATGACCCCAATAACAGGCGATGCCCCGGTCTTCCGACCCCTGTGGCAAGACGGAGAATGCACATTCGAACTAGACGAAGACACACCAATCCCTCGAGACAAACCCAACATCTCCGACATCCCATCCTGCCTGCACGAAAGACGCCCCTTACACCCTGCCGAGTTCTCAGAATGCGGCTTCATCGAGAACGAAGCCGACCGAATCTACTGGATCGCGACGCCGATCGGCAGGGTACCCGGCGTCCTCCGTCTCTCCACCACCTGGCTAGAAGAGCACGGGTTCATGTCGCGCATCCGAGATTTACAAACTCAAGCACTAGGTGACGAGTTCAAACAAGGGTTATCCGATGCGGTGGCCGCGAAAGGAGAGCTCGAGGGACGTTTCCATCCCGGGCCGATATTCAAGCCTTTTATTGGGTATAATTGCATAGATGTGGGCAATATCACGAAGAATATGGATGACACAGCCTTCAACGTAGAATTCACAGACATAATCTCCAACGCTGTCAAACTTGCTTTCCCGGCAGCGTATATGGATATTTTTGAGGAAAGGTGGTTGGGAAATGGGGCTTTGACGTTTGGGTCAAGGGATAATAGGTTGTTTACGAATGTGCAGCTGAATTATTCGAAGTTAGACTCGAAGATAAGTCAGGCGTTGGGGCCGGTGAGGGGGGGGCTGCACTCGGATACGCAGAATGATCCGACGGGCCATGTTGCTATACTTAATTTGTCGAAGACTTCTAAGCAGTGGTTCAATGGGAGATTCATTGTGCCTACTTTGAAGGTACGTACTCACTTTCTTCCACTTGGAGGTCTGACAATGATTCAAACTGGGCACGTGATGACTACACTATATGGTTACTTCACAATGTTGAAGCGTTTTGATTGGAATACCCGGCTTCTATGGATGGAACTGACGGAAATTATAGATGGCTATACCCATCAACAGTTTCGAACTGATTCTTTTCCCGGCACGATTCCCGCACGGTTCAGTAGGCATGGGTCCTAACCAGAACACACAAATACCACGAGTACCAGTGGATTTAGAGGGTATGAGACTCATCTGTGTAGGCTACTCATGTCTGCGAATGATGGAACACAAATTCAGGATGATTAATGGGAGAATGTACGGGGATTTGGGACAGAGACTCTTTCAGAGCAAACGATGTGAGAGAAACCCTACTAACAACACAACTCATACCCAGCGAATACTGCAGTTGGAATGATTCACTGCGAGCTCATTAACCCTCATAGCACTAGAGTCCCCTTGCTGAAAACCCAACTAATAAAGTCCCGCGCAGGCCATTACGAATGGATGCTACGCATGTTCATCGTCCACGAAAGTGAGATCCGCTGGAGGCTAGACAACAAGCTCATTTTCGGGCCTGGAAAAGGTCCCGCCATACTGTTCAAAGCATGGCAGACATGCCATGCTCACGAGAACAACGAGATTATCCACTCGGCGCCCAAAAAAGACAAAAGATTCCTCTCCAAGTACAAGAGTACGGGAGAGCCCTGGTACTACATGCAGCTCTTCGAATTCAAGGATATCTTGACCGACGAGTGGATAACCCCGTCGAAGTATCTCACCGTCAAGCTTCTGCGATATGCAGGGACAGTTCCGCCGAAACATGTCGAGTTGAAGAAGGCTATGTTGAATATACAAACAAGGGTGTCGAAGATGTACTCTACGAAGCATCTGCCTGCGACGAACAATCATGTAGCTAAGACCGCCAATCTGATGAGCGGCGAAATGCGTATGAATGTTAATAAGTCTTACTCGCGAGATGCCGACGACCCAGAGTTTAAGATAAGAGGAAAAACAATAGTTGCTGAAAGTGAGAGACTTTTACGTGTAGCATATAATAAAAATACCCCTGCATTAGTAATTCCGAACTCGGACGGTTACGATACGGGATACGACACAGAAGAAGATATAAGGGAAGAAATTCCAGCAGGAGGAGTCGCTGGAGACCAAAATGAGAGTATTCTGAGCTATATAGAATATGAAATCGATCGAATTGTGAGCAGGCGATGCAGGAAGTCGGGGGAGTTGATTTATCAGATTCGATGGAAAGGTTGGGGGGCTGAGTTTGATGAGTGGAAATTGGCTTCCGAGCTTCGAAACGCTGAGGACCTAGTAAACGATTTTGATGCGAAGGTTTCAAGATGGGAGTCAGTCAATAGTACTAGTACTAAGTACACTGACCAAGGGTTCTAAAGAAATTGCGAAAGCAAGCTCGATAGATTCGATATCGACGAAAGCACCACAAGCCGAGGAGGAAATGGCCAGATTGGATGTATCCAGTTGGATCCTGAAAGACGGAAAAAGAACACGCCTTTACTTGCAAGACTAGTCCAAGAGCAAACATTCCAAGTTGAAGTCCACGTTCACCGCAACGATGGAAGCCTGTGAAAAGGTCCGAGACGACGTGAAGAGCTTGATTCCGAAAGCCAGACCTGAGGCGAAGCAAGTTACTTTCTCCGAGAATCTTGCAAGAATGGAGATGAGCATTGACCGCAGGTTCTTCCAACTTCTTGAACATTCCGACGCCGAGGAGGGCAGCGCACAGAGCGAAGATCAACTTAAGTTGTGGGCAAGCAGGGACGATAGAACGGTGACGAGAGCGACGATGATGTGCCCTTGGTGCCCAAGTCTAGACTCTCGACAACGGCGCAGGAAAAGCGACAGCGAATATCTTGAACAGTACGACCTTCTCGGACGGAATAGTAAATAAACTTTGGTACGGTCTTGGTACGATGATTCCTTCAATACCACTTAGTTGAGTATCTGCTCGGGAAGATGTGGGTGAGGGATTTCTGCCACAGAATCTGGAGCAATAGAGTTGGATAGAGGAGCTTTCATCGGGTTTGACGTGGGGAAATTCTTTCTGGTAGTTGTGCAAAAAAAAAAAGATGTAAAATCAATCTTGTTTGACAATCTGATAATGCTTGAAAAATGGGTGATGAAATCGTCAAAGAAATCGTGAGAAAAAACCGTCAAAAAATTTACTGCTGATGCAGTGAAGAAACCACGGCCTTGACGAACTTGCAGTTGAAATAAAGTATGTATGGATCCTAGAGAGATATTAATAATTTTGACTCCCGAGCAAGTGCAATCCAGTTGAGATCTTGCCAACAAAGTTGGAAGGCGAGCACTGCCTGGACTAAGTTTCTCGTAATACCACACCAATAATCCGTATCTTCACAACCATAAGCATCTTACTTCGAAGTACAGGTAGCTATTTAAAGAAGGTATCGTATCCCTCATCACAAATCCCATTCCTAGCGGCAAGTCAACCAACGCCGTCATGAAGACCAGTGGCCCGCCAAACTAAGTACCGGATGAGTAGCGTAGATGAAACGGGCGGCTCTTTCTAAATACAGTATACAGTTAAAGTAAGACGCAAACGCCGGTTTCAGACTGGGGATCTGTCAAATATTTCTGTGGTCTCAGCCATACGGGAGCTTCCGGGGGGGGGCTTGTTACAGGAACCACCTGCACTGCAGGCTGCGCAGCGCTTGACGAGTCGCGAATCGCCACTGCAGGCTTCGGAACCAAGATTTCACGTTGCGGGTGCAGGTCCTTTGCCGCGTCAGACTCAGACTGCGTGGCGGGGGCGCCAATCGATAGGACGAGGGCGTAAAAAGAAGAAAGGGGTAACTACAGCATGTTTCGTACCCGCAGAGCTGGGAGGCGCCGTTGGGACAAACAAAGGGCTAGACTCTGCTCTACGGAGTACAGTATCTCCAGAAACTAGACGGACGATACAGGGAAAGGGGTCACTGCTTCTGCTTCTCCAGACAAATTGCGGTCCAACGGGCAGTCGAAGCATTTCTGCGACGTCGATGAGGTGAGGATCAGGCGGATCACAGATCTCCAATATATTTTCTCTATCGGCGTGCATACCACCAGTGCATTGCATCCTGGTCTTTGTGCAAGGATTTAGGAGGTGTGCGTCTCCAGCAAAACCAACCATCGCAAGTCGCACCTTCCTTTGTGCATGAATTCTGACGCAGCGGTCCAACTCTCTAGCCAGCCTTTCCCTCCTTCTTTCCCTCATTTTCTCCCTCTGATCGTTGATACCGGTACTGCAACCATCTCCCGTACATCCCGCACACTCGTTATCTATTTGCCTTTCGCCCATCCCAAGCCAAGCCCACTCAGCGGCATCACTCCACTCGTTGCCTCTCTAACTCGAATTCGAAAAAGTGGCCCGTTCCAGCCTCGTCTTCACCGACCAACGACACGCCTCCTCGTCGCCGCCCTCCGCTCCCTCCTGTCCAGGATAATATCGCCCTCTCTTGGCTGCGCTTCCAATTGACTTGGGACCACCTGGTGTCTTGATTTCGAACCTTCGTCCCAACCGCACAGTCAGTCGCTTCTGCCGCTTTCCCGCCTCGAATCAATCGTTGTCCTCTGGATAAATTCACAAATTGGTGGCTTGTTGCTCGCAGACCTCAATAACAACAACCCCAC
>QGMK01001196.1:0-12179 GCA_007825345.1 Lachnellula suecica
AATTAAGCGGATAGCCCGGGCGGGTGGTTGTCCCGTGAACCCGAGTATATAAAATATAGCTATGCACCACCAAAATTCTCATATTTTGGCAAAGGAATTGTGATTTTAACGCTCAACTTCTCAGGCATTTATCACAGTGCACAGACAGATTTGAATAGGAAAACCAGCGACAAATTAGAAACGGACGATTATCCGAATGTGGGGTCCGAAGATGAGGAATCATGGGTATTTGAGGATTCCTTCGCGACCATTTCTCTCCTTAGCGAGCCGGCCCCCCTCTCTCTCTCAACGACCATCCTGCAATGCATCCAAGTATTCTCAGCAGGCGCTTCAACCCATCCTCAACAGGCCTCGCCTGCCATTTCAAGTATTGTATATTGACATCCAGCAGGCGTGCATCATCCGCAATGGCTTCATCTAAAAGCACTAAATCGAGATGCCGCGTCGTAAAAGCCCCCACCCCATTCGAACCCCTCACCAGCCCCTCCATATTCCTCTCCGGCAGCATCGACCCGCCACCTCTGTGGCAAGATACGCTCACGACCTCCCTCTCCCATCTCCCCGTCACGATCCTAAACCCGCTGCGTCTAGACTGGGACTCTAGCTGGCGAGAAGAGCTTTCGTCGCCGCAGTTCGTGCAGCAGGTGAACTGGGAGCTGGATGCGCTGGAGCGGGCGGATGTGGTTGTGGTACACTTTGGACCCCTGGCGAAGGCACCGATAACGCTGATGGAGTTGGGGCTGGCTGCTAGGGGGCAGAGGGTGGTGGTGTGTTGTCCGGAGGGGTATTGGAAGAGGGGTAATGTGCTGGTGGTTTGTGGACGGCTTGGTATACCGGTGGTTGATACTTTGGAGCAGTTAACTCAGGAAGTGTTGGGAAAGCTGAAAGAAGTAGGTGTTGATGTTCCTGAATCGGGAAAGTGAGGGTGGTAGGAATGGAAAATAAAAAGCAAACGGTGGAAAATGGAAAGCGCAACCAACCTTGTGAGGGACCCCACTCGAGCGACGCGAATATCCGGGACATACATTATCCATTTCGTCTGAATGAATACCGACACTCTACGTTATCAACTCGACTGTGTAAAACAAAAGCCTCTGCGAGTCTGGACAGAAACGACGTACTTTTCAATCCACCAACAGAGCACCGCCCATCCGTCATTGTCATCGCAACATCCCTCAACATCTTCACTACAAGGACCAGCCGCATTTGTAAAACAACCACATTTAGCCATCAGTCTTTATTTCCGTCGTCTTCTCCAAGGTCGATGATTCGGATCTCGGGTTGCTCGTATGGTCCATCCTCCAGATTGCGGCGAGCGAAGTAGCGTTGAATTTGGGAGAGAACGTCATGAACATGGCTCGAAGCAAACTCTGCCATGATTGCCGCATAGTCTTTATCCTTGTACCTCTGCTTCGTGACCACCAATTCGATGCTCTCCAGTTCTCGGAAGCAGTGCAGAGCTATCTCCGGCCTCGCCAGCCCCGCGAATTCCACCAAGCGAATATACGAATCACTCCAGAGACAGTCGATGAGTTGTATCTTCTTGATGCCATCCAAACATCCCGGGTTCCGTCGAAGCAGATCGCCAGCCCAGTCAATGTCAGAGCCAGCTGCGTCCAACAACTGCAAGCTGAAAGTATCCCTAGCGACGTTGATGCTCAGCGGCGACAACTTGGCCGGCAGAGATAGATCGGTCTGGATATTGCGGTAGATGATTCGGCATTGCTTGAGCGCCTCGGCACGACTCTCGGTATTGACGGAGAGTGTAGCAGGGTGTGGGATTCGGGGCAGACGGAAGACGGGCCCGGCGACTCGCAGGTAGATGTCGCGCTCAACACGTCCAGGACCGAGGTGTATATGCTTGCCAGGTGGAAGCGCCAGCGCCCAGATCGAGAGGCGGATCTCAATGGGGAAGCGGCAGAATTGGTGGAAGTCGGTGCCCGTCTGCAGGAAGAGCTCTTGCTCTCCGTCTGGAAGCTCGGCGAAGAGGGAGAGAGCTGCCGGCTTCTCGAACCGTCAGCAGATGTCTGGCTCTAGGACCGGCACAATGCTCACTGCTTCTGGACTTGCGCTTTCATATGGGCTCAGTTGGGACGGCTCCTCTCCAGCAAGATGGTCTTCGTGGGCGCCAATCAAGCTAATTGTGGGCAACGCAAATGCAAAGGTGCCAGTAGAGAATTGCAAGAGGGTCTGGCTCATGCGCTTGCCGCCATTGCAGCCAAAGTGTGCCGAATCACTTAGCACACTATGATGCACCATGCTGGCAATGTTGGTGATGCTGCTTGGGGATGGGCATTTCAAAAACTTTGACTCGGAGATGTTAAAGGAATAAGCCTCAAACCTTAACATCTGAAGATTGAATTAACAACGTTGCGTAATTGCGACATCGCAGCGATCCGAGAGCGAGGTTGACCTCAAACAAGAAACCAGATTCACCAAAGATTTAGGGTAGTGAGTCATGATACGCGTTAAAAAAGAAGCTTGTGTATTTACAAAAACATTATTACTTTCAAATCCCAGCCGTCAGCTATGTTACCGACACGTCGCTTTAGCTGTCACATTTACCGACTCCAGAACTTGACCAGCAATATCAGGGACCCATATCAAAGTTGACGCTTTGCGAGATGTTTCTCGTGTTGGCTTTCCCATTATATCATATTCGGGAAGGTGGGTAGTTCTTGCGGTTGACTGGTTGGAGGCTCGTACGTTGGAGCCGGAGACCACGGAGAGCCTTTCGGCTGCTGATACGGCGAGTACATATCTCGCGTCTGGACCGTCGTGGTTGAATACGGTTCTGATGGCCTGTGTTGGTGTGTATAATCTCCTTGTTGTGAATGTTGCGAGGGGTTTCGGCGATACATCGCTCCAACATCTTGCTGCGGTAAAGGTGTAGGCGTAGGACGATATGTTCCCCCATACGTGCCACCAACTTCTTCTTGTTGCGAGGGACTCTGGTGGAACCGGACCTCCGATTCGCTACCATGCGCCATTGGAGGAGGGGTAGAAGCCCCCGCCGCTGCTGCATGTCTCTTCCCACTCTCTCTCCAGAACAGAAATCCCAGAATCCCCAAAGCCAGAACACCAAGTGGTACTCCAACCCCAAGCCCAACTTTCGTTCCCAAGTCTCCATTTGAGCAGGTGCTGTTTGAGGTTGTCCACTCGGCCATCGCTGCGGTTGATACCGCCGATGCCGTCGACGTGGTCATAGCCACGATACTCCCCGTCGCAGACGCAACAGCTGCCGACGAAATCGACAGAACAAACGCATCGAGTCCAGGCTTGAACGCCGGTCCCGTAACACCCAATGTGAACGAGCTATTGCAACAAGACTCGCCCGTAAACCCACAGCAGAACTTCTTCTCCTCGATACCAGGCTGCGCGCACGACCAGACCGCCGTCCAGCCAGAAGCCGGAGCATTGTTATCGGGATCTGCAAGGAACTGTCAGGCTACCGCAACTGTATTTTGGTTTAATGGCTGGCTTACTGTTCACGCATTGATCAAACTGCCTCGCGCAGTTCGCAGAGCCCCAGCTCTGGTCCGTACAGCTACCGCGGTATATCCACCCCGACCTACCCAAGCAAAACCCACTCGTCGAACACGAATCCAGGGGATCGCAACATGCCGAGGGCGTTGAGATGGTCTGGTTGCACGGGACGTGGCCGGGAGCTGTCGTCTTGCCATCGGGGTAGAAACACGTTCCCAGAGAAGCATACACAGATGCGATCAGCGAGAGGAGCGCAGGCGCGAGGGCGAAAAGGTTAACCATGGTTGCCACAGCCACGATGAGAAGAAGACTGAAGGAAATGCGATGGAGAGAGAGGGAGGGACGAAAGGAATCACTATCTCTCCCTGGCGGTGGTCTCTCATTATCACTTATGGATAGTGCTGCTGTACGTATGTCAAGGTGTTCTAATTATGTCTCGCCCGCCAATAAGTCATTCCCAAGACTCTGAAAACGCCTACACTGGCCCAAAGACGGTAAGGTATTGCAAGTGCAAACCTAAATCTTGGTTTTGTGGTGGTTATGGTGCGAAGGATTGGACTAGGTCCGTCTAGTGAGATCTCGGAGGATTTAAGCTTCTGTCATTCACGTTTCATCCTCCTGTGCTCGCCGAGCTTCCTTTTTCCTTTACAGTCTAGAACGTCGATTGCGCTCTTGGTGGTAACAAACTGTGTGATTGGAGATGGATTGTGTATTCAGCCGTTTCATGTTCTCTGTGGTGTTTGTTTGTGCAGTTGGAGGTTCTGGACTTGGTCGGCGGGGTGGTGCGCTAAGTGGCGTTGACAGGTCGCTAAATTTAGCATTCTCAGCCCCTAAACTGTGGGGAGAACCGATCGCTAATTTTTCACTAGATCCCCCGCTGTCACCCCTCGTTATTTTTGAGAGTGGTTATACACAGTCCGACTGCTGCGTGTGATGAGCTGTACCGTATGTCTTGATTCTCCCAGAGATTCCCGCTATTCACAGTCACTATCTGCGAAGTCTCCGCAGGCTTCGCTCAAGCTAAAGATACAGACTGTGCCTCAAGTGCGGCTAGGCCTAAGCAAAATATCATCGCTTTGTTACCCTTCTATGGAGGTCGCCCACACTTTGGTGCTTTCAGTATAAGTATTGAGTGCCTATTATTCCGAGGTCATATTCCAACCCTAAGGTGATTTGCAGGTAGGAATGTCCTCAAGTGACGTGCAAGCTGCGGAGAAGACGTAGGTCGGATCATCGTCGTTTTCTTGATCAATGGCGTTTGCTTCGCAGCTGGAGGGAGTGCTTGTAATTGACGCAGCTTTGGGGCAATACTTTGTTTTCGTGGATTCTAGACGGGCTTTGAGCTGAAAAAAGTGGTGAGCGGCGAGTTGTTATAAGCATCCAAGTTTATTGCAGCCTCACCTCCGTTGATGGGAAGCCTTCTGCTTATTATTATTATTATTCAACGGTACTTGGTTCAGTTATCGCTGGATTTGAAGGTTAAGTGGTGACAAAGTACTGTGTGGCAGAAACCCCGATTGCCCTGGGGAGGTTATTTTTCTCGATTTAGGGATCGTTGGGTTCATATATCACAAGAGTACTGCGTAGGTCAAAATGATATCGCATACAATCATCAACCTGTAGTGTTCAGTTAGCCCGATGAAAAATGGTATGTCGTAGGCAGACGCTGATTTGCAAAGGCTCCCTCGTACCTCTTCGTAACACCCGGCATTCTTCGTGCGTTCCATCAGAGACAAATATTAGATGTGCAATAATCACATGTAATTTGCGGACGCTAAAATCGATAAATTTAGCAGAGTCAAAGCTTGTATTCCGGTGACCACTCGCTAAATTTCTAAGGGGCATCCACTCAATTTACAGGGTACATCCACTGAAATGAGCGAGGTGGGAGAATAGCTAGAAAAATATTAAGATAATGAGTTGAGCTGCCTAAGTACCATATGACAGTAGCCGTTACACCTTTTCTCCTGGCAGCAAAACAGGAATAATAATGCAAGGATCTGGCAAGCCCGACGGACAAGTTCCATCTCCTCTGTCCAAATCCTTATCCTCTGGTCCCGTCGGTCCGCTGCTATATCGATATTGACCGAACACATCATACTGTCCCGGATAATTACTTTGATACTGCTCATCGCCCCATTGCCCCACAAAATTCAGCCAGTTGACGGGCGTTGTGCTATCATAAGCAGCAAATACGGGTGTTGTGCCACTGGGAAAACTAACGCTGGCGTAGTAGGCGCTCAAAGTTGGGTCCCATAGATAGCCATTATCAGTATAGTCTACGAGAGCGACGCCGATTGGAAGATCGAGTCCGGGAATGGTATGGTCGTGTGTACCGCTGGTTGCATAGTTGGCGTGAGAGCCGTTACCGCTGTAGACAATAGGACGAATACCACCGTTGTACTTGGCTACGGCAGAATACTCAAAGGCTTCGCCGGATCCGTGCTGCGAGTACCACATGGTTTGGGGCACTCCGTTGGAGAAACGCGTCATGGTGTGCTCCCTGAGAATTGTCAATCCAATAAGATGACAAGATTGGAGTTTAGGATATTTACCAGTCTCCAATGTGATCGTCAAAATTAAGACCAAGGACTTCACCGCCCCAGTTATAACTGTCATTGTTCGTTAGTCTTGCAAGTCTCCTGATTCAAATTCTCGACTTACGCATAAAAAAACATGTAGTACGCATCGACGGTACCATTTCCATAGTCACATACAATGATAGAACAGCTGACCGCCCCGTTGGTTTTACCAGTGGCATCGGGAATAACACCTTTCAACCATTGCGGTTGAGGGTTGGAAGTGGTGTCATCAATGGAAGTCAAGTATATAGAACTACCGCCAAGAGCGTTCAGCGAGTCCAGATTGTCAAGGGTGAGCGGGTTTGGGGCCCCTGAAACCACTGTGTAGTTTATTTCTGGCTGAGTGTTTGCCAGTTGCGCACCTAGATCCGAAGGGAAATAGTTTTCGGTAGAATGGAGATATACGATGGGGGCTAGACTCACTGTGTTAGTAAAAGAACTAGTATAAGATGGACCGGATTTCCGAGGAGATATAGCATAACTGACCATATGTGTTTACGAACGAAGGTAGTGTTGTTTGACGTCGCTCATTTTGAGATGTGGGGGTGCACCAAGCGTGAGCAGCAAATACCGCGACAGCCACACCGGCAAAAAAGGGCGCCATTTATCCTCCAAAGTGAAAGTGTGAGGGATGATGGTAAAGCTCTTCTTGAGTCTACTTTTTCACTGATTTGAGGGATACCCTCACGTTATACAAAGGCTTGGCGTTTATGTGGTAACACTACTGTACTTGACGTAATGGCGTGCACCCGCCAGGGACTCGGTCGGTCCGTTGAAGCTCCTCAGGCCTATCAAAGGAGATTTGCCCCGCGTTTGTACAGAAGGGGTGGATGACTTTACTTTAACCGAACGCAACGTTTTCATTTCGCCCTTGCCGATTCGGCCTCTGCGTCCTGATCCTGCAGCTTCGGGTCGGGGATAAGCTTCCCTTTCTGGTCGAAGCTTCCTCTTCCAATTTAAAAACAGAGCTTAGAATCTGCAGGATCCGAGCTTCCATTAATGCATCACTTTTAGAAATCCATACATAACAAGACTGCTTCGCCCGCCAATAATAATGTTTAATTGAGTCCGTGTCAGCATTGTAATCAGCTCAAAGCTAGGCAAGTCCGACAGGATTTGGAATCGAAATCGGACACTCTGTCAGTACCATGTTCGATCAGCGAAGTTAATTTAGAATTTCTTGAGCCTCAGTGTAAACCTCGACTTTTGGTAAATCCAAAAACATCAGTCGCAATATGCCAGAAGCCGTGTCGCCCAACAGGGCTCAAACGTCGCACTCGGACTCGCCTAGTTGTGGAAGCTCATGTTAGATGTTCCCGTTTGGTATTAGAAGATTTGGGGGCGGCGCAGTATACGAACATCGTCTTGCCTTTACCACTTTTGCTTTCGTTACTAGGCCTCTGTTGGCACTCCAAAATCTAAAGTTCTATTGCCCTCTCTCAAAACAAGCACCAGAAGATAATTCTACTCAAATCTTCAATGCAGTTACCACTCCACACAACAGCCTATTCTTCATTTGAGATGCTTCTGGGTTCACTAAATATTTTCAGGGGGCACACCAGTGTATGTAGTAGACACGTCCGGAACGCTATAGATTTTTAGCTAACTTAATGTTATCCCAAGCTAACCCCAAATTATGCAGTGACCGTTTGAGGCGTTTAGTGAGAGCTTTACGAGTGAGTCACTCGGCATTTTCTCTCGTCGTTCTTCAAACTCGGTCCGCCACTCTTTACACAATCCAGGCAAAGACAGATGATAGAAGACAAGTGATTTGCCTTCACATTCAGAATTTTGGGTTTGTATAAAGACCCGCAAACATTGCATTTGCATTCCCTTCTTTCGATCGTGTTTGCCTCTGGTATCCAAGTCATTCTTTGCATGATGGTTGAGAGACTCGATTGACGAAACACCTTTGACAACGGCCATAGCGACGAGGTCTTCAAGCCTTGAAAATATGCTTGGGTTAATGACAGCCTGTTGCGACATTCGTTTGTCAACATCGGAGTAGCTAAGTCTTCGATAGCTTTTTGTAAGCTAGCTTGAACATCATCTCTTTGTACCTCAATGTCAACTGCACTCGTTAGTTTGTTTCAAAGTTTGCCCCGACCTGGGATATTTGAACTATACCCAGTAGACTATCCGGTACCATATCAAAGCCATCCAGTATTTTCCGTGTATCAAAAGGCCCGACCTGCTCTAAGATTGCCATCTTTGATATCTTCGCGAAGGCTTCGGCGCAATCCAGGGCATATATCGCCATCAGAAGTCCTTCAAATCCGTCTTCGCATTTCGATGTTTCCCACTTCTGAAACCACAGTACACTCCAAGCTGAAATGGCTTTCCCAGTATCATACTTATCGCAAAGTATAGCAAGGGCTTTGATGAGAGGGAACTCTATATTCCTCGGAATGTGGTCTGTCCGGAAGTGGAGGCAGTTGCATAGGAGAGTCATAGCTTCGGGGTCGTCTTCGGGCAAGGAAACCTCAGTAGGACAGTTTAGATTCAGATCACTGCCTTCTTTGTATCGCGGACCAAACATGGCCTTGAAAACTGGGGAGGAAAGGCTGAGAGCCTTTGAAGAGACGAGGAGCCGCGTTGCCGGCTCAGCAGAGCCCACAATCAGCAGGACGTCGCCTGCTGAGTCGATTTTGACAGTCTCTGTGTCAGAGGCTTGTGAATGCGAGGCCATGATGTAGATATGAATGAGAGGAAAGACGTCGGCGAAGTCCAACCTCACTTTCTGAGAAGAAAATGTAGAGTCGCTTAAGTGACCACCCAAAATTTATTAAAAGTACCCAGGCAAATTCACTTATCACATGACGGACACCTGCCACATATGCAGATAGATGAGCAGATCTGCCACAATTCGATGTTACTTCGATAGAGATAGTTTAAATTCAGCGTAAAGGATAACAAGTACATGAGGGCAGTGTTAGTTTGTATATCACGGGGAGATTTCTTCCCCATCGAGATAGGCTAACGTTACCCTCAAAAGGCAAGCAGCAGTAAGCGGCGGCACTGAGGCCAAGATTCACGTTGAAAACAATTCTATGCCATTCAAGTCAACAGGTCGACATCAAGATTCGCTGAGTAGACGCGCACGAATGGCAGCGGTCAGTGTGCAGGGCTTGTGTGAGGGAATTCAGCCAAAATGCCCTCAACACCCCGCACAATTCTTCATCTTTGTCAGCCTTGTATTCCCATATAGTACCGCATTACCATCTAGCCAATTTTGTTCAGATTAATATAATTCAACTCCGGCATATTATTTGCGCGGCCGGCACACAATGGTAGGGTATTGTTTCAAAACTTGCGATGCTCCTTAGAGTTCCATATCGATTTTGGGGGCCGCCAAGTCGTGAAGGCGATGTTGATCATTTTTGAAGTGCGCACCACTTCTAACGAAGGTGTTGTTTGTATTTGGCCCCTTTCGCTTTTCCGAAATTTGGGACAGCTGTGAAATTGATCTGCAAGTACCGGTCTCGAAGGGTATTTTCATCCACATGGTTACGTATATAGGGTTCCGCATTCAAATTTACCCTAGATCACTGATTACATCAGACTTCAAACCTAGGTATAAA
Source organism: Lachnellula suecica (assembly GCA_007825345.1). Classification (NCBI taxonomy): domain Eukaryota; kingdom Fungi; phylum Ascomycota; class Leotiomycetes; order Helotiales; family Lachnaceae; genus Lachnellula; species Lachnellula suecica. The sequence goes on from QGMK01001196.1 coordinate 9,650, forward strand.
TATATATTCCTCTGCAACATTGTTTTCAGGTTGATCTGGTCAACGTTTGCTCGATTGGTCATTCATACTAACCCATCTTCTTTGAAATTTAACAACGATTCCAATTCAAATATGAAGACGATCCTAATTTCATGGCTCATATGTCCGACGGGCTTTACTTCCGCAACCTTTCCGGATTGCATCAAGGGTCCGGTAAGTGATAGATCAGAAATAGGGAAATCAGCTAATGATGCCGAAGCTTGTCAATAACACCGTGTGCAACACAAAATCCGACCCATATACCCGGGCAACTGCGGTGAGAGAAACCCCGGGACATAGTGACAAAATTGGCTGATGCTTCCATAACAGCTGGTTGCTCTCTTCACTTTAGCAGAAAAGATAAATAACACCGGAAATGCAAGTCCAGGCGTACCAAGAATTGGCCTGCCTGCATACCAATGGTGGAGCGAGGCTCTCCACGGTGTCGCATACTCCCCCGGGGTAAACTTCGCCAGTTCAGGAAACTACTCATACGCGACATCGTTCCCGCAACCTATTACTATGGGCGCAGCGTTCGACGACGAGCTCATTCTTGCAGTTGCAACCGTTGTCTCAACCGAAGCTCGCGCCTTCAGCAATGGCAACGCAGGCGGGTTGAATTACTGGACGCCGAATATCAATCCATACCGAGATCCACGCTGGGGCCGTGGACAAGAAACGCCAGGAGAAGATCCGTTCCATTTGTCGAGCTATGTGAACCAGCTCATTATCGGCTTGCAAGGCGGTCTTGATGCGCAGCCGTACAAGAAGGTCGTGGCGACTTGCAAGCATTATGCGGGATATGATATTGAGAACTGGCAAGGGCATCAGCGGTATGGTTATAACGCCATCATCACTAGCCAGGATCTTCGGGAGTACTATCTCCCCCCTTTTCAACAGTGCGCACGTGATTCGCACGCCCAGTCCATCATGTGTTCGTACAACGCGGTCAATGGAGTTCCGACTTGCGCAGACGAGTATCTATTGCAGACTATTTTGAGAGAATATTGGGGTTGGACTAATGAGGATCAGTGGGTGACAAGTGATTGTGATGCAATCCACAATATTTTCTCTGCACACAACTATACGAAGACTGCCGAGGAAGCTGTTGCAGATGCGTTAAATGCAGGTCAGTCTTCAAATAATTATTCCAAAGTTCTCTTGTAAGAAAGATATGAAGGAGAGTCCAGCTTACATTGGCAGGCACCGATCTTGATTGTGGAACTTACTCTCCACTGCACCTCGGCGACGCTTATAACCAAAGTCTCTACAACATCTCAACTCTCGACAGATCGCTGATCCGCCGCTACGCCTCCCTCGTCAGACTGGGCTACTTCTATCCTCCTGAGAACCAACCATACCGGCAAATCACCTTCACAGAAGTCTCCACAACCGCTTCTCAAGAACTCGCACTTCAAGCCGCGGAAGAAGGTATAGTCCTTCTCAAGAACGACGGCAGTCTCCCTCTTTCATCAAGCGTAAAGACGGTGGCTCTTGTGGGACCGCTTGCATCTGCTACGTATCAGATGCAAGGGAATTATCAAGGCGCGGCACCGTATCTCGTGTCGCCTTGCTATGCTGCAAGCCAAGTCTGGACGGCGACGACGTGTACGGAAGGCGTTGCTGTTAATAATGCAGATGTCGTTGGATTTCCCGGGGCAGTTACTTCTGCTTCGGTCGCTGATGCGATTATTTACGTGAGTGGAATCGACAACACGATTGAGAGCGAAGGCAGCGTATGTCCGTGAATCCTTTTCGTGGATGATTTACTGATTTGGAGCAGGACCGCAACAACATTACGTGGCCGGGTGAGCAGCTTGAGCTAATAAGTCAGCTAGCGGCTTTGAAAAAGCCACTGGTTGTTGTTCAAATGGGGACTCAGGTCGATAGCTCATCTCTTGTCTCAAATCCAGGTGTCAACAGTCTGCTTTGGGCCGGCTACCCCGGACAAGACGGCGGGGCGGCAATCATGAACATCATCACAGGCAAGACAGCGCTCGCTGGACGACTACCCGTGACCCAATACCCCGTAAGCAAACCTTCCAAAACAGGGAACTCTTCTGACCCTCCAAGGCCAACTATGTCAACGAAGTCCCCATGACAGACATGAACCTCCGCCCATCGGCAAGCAACAGCACCAACGCCACCAATCCGGGGTATGTCCTTCTACTGCCAATGGAATATTGACTAGAGAATACAGAAAAGGGTAGTAGTTCGCAGAGCCGTACGGATCAAGTAGGTGGCAAAAGGTTATATTATTCTAAGGGTAAAATAAAGCTATTTAGAAGTCATAGGCGCGCCTTAGTACTATCACGTAGATCCGACCACTTCAAGTTTTTAATATATATAAGTTTGACCCCAAATATTTATAAATATTTATTGTTTTTATTTCTTAATAATAATAATCTAAGCTATTATTATATTTTGTTTTAAAAGCTTAAAAAATAAAAAAATTTATTTACAAATAAATAAATTTATTATTAAAATAATTTTTTAAAAAAATATTATATTT
>QGMK01001197.1:0-12183 GCA_007825345.1 Lachnellula suecica
GTTTGGGGGTGGAGGGGAAGAAGAAGGATTGAAAAAGACCCACTGGGCATAAGATCGAAAGTCCCACTGGGCACCATAATGGATTTTTCATGCTTCTGAGGTTGTTCTAGTACTTATGAGGTTTTGTTATATATCTGAATCCTCTTCACTAAAACGCCATCCACTCCCTCTCTAAAGCGAACGCGTTAGCTATGAGCCCACCCTGTACACTCGCTGAGGGCGAGGACCTGCCACTGCACTGTTCCAATGTTCAAAACCCATAGAATGAGAAAATGAGCAGTAAAGCACGAATCTAGAGGATTGAGAATATTCCACGAGCTGTGAGACAATATGGGCGGCAGGAATGTTGATTGGTGAGGCGGGGAACGGCGAGGCAGGAAAGGGGACCATCAGTAGATACGGTCACGAACAAGAACTACACCCCCGAAGAGCGGCTCATAAAGTTTCACCACAGTTCAAAGATCCGTTGGAGGCAATTTGTGTATTCACCCCATAAACTCCTTTGTCGACTCTATCGAGATCTCCTGTAAATTCAGTCCAGCCCTCGCCCTGGTAGAAAAATCAGTAAGGTATTCTAAAAGGAATTCAGGACCTGAACAGGCCAATTCGCAAAGCACAAAGTTCCAGAGCCCGTGAGACATTCTCGATTCCTTTGATTCTCAACCCACTGAGAAAAAAATGTGTAGTCATACGTACGTTTCGTTTGGTGACAGGGGCAACTGGCCCCACCCAGCCTCCATCCCATCCCTATAGCTCTTCACCAAGTCTCCACCCCCCTTCAGCAATTCCTCAAACAGCGTCCGGCGCATAACCGCCATCTCCGAGCCTCTATTCTTCAGCAGCTCACTGACAAGCACCAGCGCATTCTCCCGATCAATCCGCGCCATTTCCGCCGCCTGCGCATGCGGCTTCATGCTCTCAGGAGATTGTCCTTCAAAGGTCATTGTAGTGCCACTTGACGACGAAGCATCGGGCGAGACGGAAGAAGAAGAAGGACTCGCCACTCCCTCGACGAGACTTTTGCCGGTAAGCAACTCCACCAGCGGTTGGAACACAGCAACATCCTGCATCATGTCGCCGATACACTGCGCGCCCTCCTTGAAGCGCGCCAGCAGCGCAAACACAAACCAGCCCTCGCTCCGCACAACCGGCCACTTGGTCTGCGAGACCATGAACGACAGCGGCCGGCCAACATCCGGATGCATCTCGAAAAACAAGGTGCGCACGTGCACCATCTTTTCGGGCGTGGAAAACGAGTGCGCGGTGAAGGTACGACACACGGCCGTGATGAGCCGCGAGATCTCCATCTTGATGGGCTCGACGTCTGTGCGGTCGAAGAGTGCGATGAGGATGGAGATATTGGAGCGCATGTACGCGGGCGAGTCCTTGTCGTCGGAGAGCCGTCTTCGTATTCGACGAACGTTCACGAAGGTCCCGACGAGCAGCTGCCGAGCCAGCGAGATGGAGGAGAATTGGATTTGTTGCAGGGTGTCCATAAGCCAGAGACGAGGGAGGGCGTCCCAGAGAGCGTCGGTGCCGATTGTTTCTTTGTTTTTGAGGGGTAGTGCGAGGTTTTTGAGGAAGCCGATCGCGGCGTGCAGGAGTTGGGAGTCGGAGCTTTCGGTGAGAATTTCAATGAGTGGTTTGTGGACTTGGGATGTGTGGATGAATTCTTCGCATGCGGCGTCTGAACGGGCTAGGTTTCCAAGCATAATACATGCGCAGACCTGGAGCTGTAGTTGGGGGCTGGAAAGCCAACGTCGTAGAGAACTTGTAAATGGGGAGACCACTGGATATGACTCCTTGAATTCTGGTAGTGCTGAGACATCTGATAACACTTGATTGAGACTGGTGCGCAATTGTGATAATATTTTGGCATCATCTTGATCCGGTGAACTAATGGCGACTGAAGTAGCGGAATCGAATCGAGTATATGAATCGACCAGTACCGAGAGAGTTGTGTCTAAGCCTCCCTTTGAGATCAAAGCTTTCTGGAACTTTTCGTGCTTCATGTACGCCACCGCAGTATTGACCAGAGCCACGTAGTCATCAATATCGCATGGCGACTCTCTATCAACAGCAATGTTGAAAAGAACCATTGCAGTATTATCAGGCGCCATTGCGACTTCAGAAGCTGGGCCATCTGTTAGCTAGACTCTGGGAGTGTCGGAAAGAGGCCAAATACGTACATTGTGTGATCATAAGGTCTAGTATCTTGCAGGCATACCCTAGAAACGCTTTACTGTCATTGAAAGCAGGACTGGACATAAGCCCAATAAGCTCCTTGGTAAGAAAAGAATCCGAAGCTTGTTTCTGGGCCGGTTCTGTGGAGGTTAGCAATCTTCTTTGGCTTTCAGCTGGGATTACTGACCATAATCTACGCAAATATTGAACAGAACGGGTATCGTAAATGGCAGCAAGGAATTATCTTTTAATTGAATGATTACCGAAGGTAGGTAGTTTGAAGAAACAACACGGGCACGGTTCTCGTCTACGGGAATTAGCCCTCTCTAACTAGGGGACCGGGGAGGCTTACCTGTGTCTGCGCAGGAGTTGCCGATGAGACGTAGGATGTGGATCTTCAAGGTGTGTTTCTGAGGTTGAGATCTTAGCGCCTCGAGGAAGAAGTTAAGGACTCCAGATTCTCCCAGTGGTATTCGCCATTTGGCTGGGGACTAGTCAGTACGCTTTCTCTGGAGGTTGTAGGTAAAAGAGATAAATTGAGAATTTTCCAGCAACCAAAACGTGTTGAGCACACGAATTACTCCAATATAGCAAAAAAGGAGGAGATGGTGGGGCAGTTGAATGCGTGAAATATAATTGAAAAAATTCCACAACTCACTATTCCGACTCCCATCCGCCAGCTTCTCCGTAACAATGTCAAGATATGCTGAATCCGCCCACCACAGCTTCGAAAGCGGCGCCAACACCGTCTTCAACTTCTCCGTCCTCCTCCACTGATCCTGCACATCAATCTCTTCCTCCTCCTCCTCATCATTCTCTCCCATCACCTGATCCTCCTCCACCGGCTCCGAATTCAAAACAGCCTGGATCCGCATCGAGATAGCCAGCTGTTCCTGTTCTGACAAATGCATATTCGCCGGTCTGGAGCCCATTACAGAGAATTGAGCTGGTGGGTTTGGCGTTAACAAATCGAGGGGATCAGACGGTACACCTCCACCTCCATTTCTACTAGAGCCCGGCAAGTAATTCTGCGTCCCGTCCGATGACATGACGACGACTGTTTCTTGGAAAAAAGGAGACGGATTCCCAGACGTCCAATACGAGATGGATGGCGGGCCACTATCAAAAAAGACGGTGCTGCGCCACACTCGTCCAAAATGCGTACAGTACCACGGAGACTACGGAACTCCTGGCGTCAAATATATGAGCCCAGCCTAATGCTAAGTAAAATCCTGCAGCAGCAAACTGGCTTTCAGGGAGAAAGAAAGTTGGCGTCAAATTTTTGGACGCCAAGCCTTGTTGTAAGAATGAACGTGACTGTTCGCAAAGTGAGCAGCAGTACTTAGGCTTCGTCATAAGCCTCCGCCTTCAATTTAAATCAGAAAAGATATAAGTATAAGTACCAGTATTGGAATTCCTCAACCTTACGTCTCTCGGACAGTACATGGGGAAAATAAGTTCGGCTTGATGATGCGCCGTCAACAATTTCATTGGTTCAGTCGTTGGCGGCTCGTATCCAGAACTAGGCATCAAGTTGCTGAGTAAGCATGAGCTTCTATCAACGTCGTCAAACGCTATCCCCAATTCAGCAAGAGTTTTGCGAGGAAGACTGCTACCTAGATATTCGTGGCCCTCTATTCATTCGCACCAAGGTTACCCCGTTGTGCGTTTCAGCCTTGGCGGACTCGACGTGTTGGTGGCGCAGCCTTGCTGTCAACAGGGCATGTGACAAGGGTCTGATAAAGTCTCCGGGATTCGAGGCAGGAATAGACCAGTGCTACATATTTTGCAAAATTGATTTAAGAGCATATGGCGTATTCACAGTGCAAATGCTCCATGGTTTAAGTTCAGACTATTTTTCATTCTGTGACAGGTGACGTTTATTAACAAGCTAATTATCCTCCCTTGCGCAATATCTTCATGCGTTCAAAGACCTAGTACCAGAGCACCACGCCCCAGGGTACACTCCCAAACCAGAACCATAGCCAACGCTCGCTATTATACATTCGCCGATTAAAGAAGAGGAGAAGTATTACACGAAAGTCTCAAGTAGAGGCCTTTCAGCGATGAGAGAAATGAAACCCAGTGCAACCCATATTCGTCATTCATTCGTTCATCGATAGCAAATCAGTCCCGTAAAGCCCACCAAAAGAAACCACCATACCGCATCAAGTCAAGAAGTGTCCGTGCTGTTCAGAAGAGCGATGTCTCCTAGAGAACGTTCGCAAGGAGTGCAGCTGATATTTATGCTCGAGAAGAATCGAGACCAATTCCCAATCCGACACCTGACGCAGTGGAGGATCGGATCTTCTTCGCAGAATATTCGCGGTTGTATTCTTCGTCGGTTCTCTTTCTCTTTTCGGGTACTGGCTTCGTAAGTCCACCATAAATCTTAGATTGTTGAAGATTCTTATCGGTAATAGGCGTTGGTGTTGTCGTGCGAGACGCAGCAACTTCAAAGGATTCACGCGGATCCAAACGAAGCATCTCAGTTGCACTCTGGCTAGCTTGGCTCTCGGCGATTCCTTGGCTCTCTTCACGGTATTCCGCAGCCGCCCGAGCAATTTCCTCCGTGTCAGAAGCAGAGATGGTGCTATCACGAGACTTGCGGCGTCGCTCTCGGGGTTGCTGAAGTACGGCGTGTCCAAGGGTAGTAGAGACGCGAGAATCAGCCTGTGGAGAGAATACAGCAGATGGAAGAAGTGTCGAGTTTGCGGTTCCTGGTCTACCAGATTGGGGAGTGTTAGGAAGAGAGGAGAGCGACTGAACGCCACGATTGTGTCTGTTCGGAGTACGTGGATCAGGTCGTCTACCGATAATCGGAGTTGAAGGCGCACTGTTGTTCTCTTGGCTCAAAACACGATCAGCCAGAAGTAAAGCGGCGAACGGCTCCTGGCTGTGATCACGAGCTTGACGCATTGACCGATTTGTTAATGGAGTGTGTTTGGGAGTTGAGCGGTATTGCTGAGGAGTGACTGGAGAGCTCTGTAGGCTGACGATATGAAGCGGTCCACCAGGGCTGCGCAGCTCATTGATGTGCTTGCGGTTTTGACGGATGCGCTCGCGCAACTGCTTGACGTCCATCTGTAGATCGGAAATATCATCGTCTTTTGACAAGATCAATCTCTTGGCTCTTCGCAGCTGCTCGGACATCTTGTCCATGTCTTCTGCAAGTTTTTGGCATCTATTCTTGTACATCTCAAGCTGTGGGGGTTCCTGCGTATCGCGAATGCGAACCTGGAGAAGTTCAACCTCGCGAAGAGTCATGTCATGCTCAACTTCCAAATGCTTCACCGCCTCCTCGCTTTCGATAGTAAGTAAAGTATGCTGCAGCTTATAATGAGCCGCTAACATGCGGGCCTCTCGAGCGGCAATATCAAGCTTTGAGTTCTCTGAAAGAGCAGCTTTAAGCATCTCGCGCAGTTCCTCAGGAGCAGCATTGGTGATTTGTTCGGCGTTTAGCTTTGCAAGTGTAACGGAAGCGTCTCTCCTTGCGCCGTTGACGGTTGGTGGAGGAGAAGAGAGAACAGAGGCGTCCGGTGTGACAGAACAGCGGGCTGCATTTCGAGAGTTCGGGTGCTGGGAGGATGGTGGTGGGGTCATCGAAGATGAGAGAATGGAAGACGTGGGAGGAGCAGCCATCATTGACGTCGCGGGTGACGCAGAGCGATGGAGGTCTTGTCTGGCAGGTAGGTCGATGTCCTGGTTCTGTGGAGTGGAAGGTCTCTCAACGGGCGTCGACTCTTCGAAGGAGCTGGGGGATGACATGGTAAGATTGCGGCGTTTGCGACCGATCTGCAAATCAATTAATTCTCAATTCGTCGCGACATCGTAGATTGCATACCAATTTGTATGTAACGGCCCTGATGTGTTCGGAATCCGGGCAGGATGAGGTGTTTAGAGGCTCAGTCGCACAAGTAATCAAGTGCGTGTTTGCCTTGTCTCAAGATTGCGCACCGTTCGCTGACGCTGGGAAAAAGAGGCAGCGCGTTGCGTTGACTTGACTTGAGAAGTAAAGCACTCAGTGAGTATCGTCGTGAATAATACAGCGAGGGACGGAGTGTATGTCGATGCGATGATAGAGGTGGGGAGTTTGGGGGTTCAAACAGCGGGCGTCGGCAGTAGTCAATGGGGCAACCGGATTAATTGGCAGGCTGGGGTGCAGGCAGTATCTTAGCGCGAAAATCTCACGAGGCTGGAAAATCTGAAGTCATTATTCGGGAAAATCAAATTTATACTAAACGGTAATCTTTGAAACTTACTGTCGGCCTATCAGTCTTATGATAATGAAGTTTGGGCTTGAATGCAGATGATTCTGACCCTGTCTACACCTGATCCCTCTCTGCGATAAGCTTGTATACAGCCTTCTAATTAATCCTCAATCTTCACTCAAGCCAGGTGTCCAATGCTTCACATCGTGTGAGTAATCCAGACCATAGAGCTCACTAACAGTGAATTGTGTCTTTCAGCGTGTGTATGCGGCCTTCTAATATAATCGTTACGCTTATAACAATATCAACATCTTACGAGGCTATAAAGCTCTCCTTACTCCGGAGGAAAAGTCAAATATTTCGTTGTCTATACAAACTCCCTTTCAAAGTCACTAGTTCAGTATCTCACATCGTGTGAGTTATTCATACGATGAGAATCACTAGTAGTGAATGGTGCCTGGGGCTTCGTCATTAAGAACTCTGCCTACAATCGACTTTTATATCTCATGAGGCTGGAGCGTGAGAAGCGGCTTTAATCGAGAACCAGTTTATATCCTGCTAATTCCCACTATCAACCACTAAAAATGACTTTGAATCCGAGCGTGAGTTTGATACAAAATTGTCTCTCCTATGGCTGGTGTGTAGATTTGGTGGCTGTCTGCAGGGGCCTCTTATTGGCCGCTGTCTCAAATCCGGAGCCGTCAGTTTGCGGCCAAAGCTTCATGTGGAGAAAGCGCAGAAAGTCGCGTCGTCCCAGAAGCTACTCTAGCACGTCCCGTCTCATTTACTGGAAGGAGAACCTCCTAATCTAAGTATCGGCGGTCCGTTCTTGCTGGAAGCGGACGGAGAAAGGGAAATTGGAAGCTCGTTCCCCTTGGTGGTTCCTTCCGAAATAATCACGAATTGCTCCCAGGCCACTTTTTCTTCCCCTCCTTGTTGACTCCGTTCGCGCATCTGCATCTGCATCCACAACAACCATATTACTGCGGAATCAACAACCATCGGCCGACAGCAGCATTATGATCAATAACTAAACACCTTTCCGTCTCCGCGAGCGCCATCGCCCACCCGTCACCACCATGGATCAGTCAACCAGCGGAAACAGACCGTCTGGTATCCCCAGGCTCTCGAGGCTGCCTGTACCCCGTTCTACCTTGCGCCCTTCTCCGTCTAGAGAAAGTCTTCAGCAGCCTGCGCGGCTCAATATCGTCAATCCAAAGCTTCGAAACGCTCCCTCACGCGACCAGCTTTCGTCTTCGACATCATCGAGACCGCTCAACCCGTCTACCCCTTCTCGGAACCGCGATTCGTCCATTGGGCTCTCTCGAGACCGTGAAGTGTCGACAGGCACTGTTGTTCACACATCCTCGAAGCAGCCAATTCGTCGGCAGCCAAGCCGCAATACTCTCTTCAGAAAACCTTCGCGAAACTTCTCCAGCGAGGGGCAAACGACAATTGATAGCAGAGAAGGAGAAGGAGCAATACAAGAGGATGGCAGCCCTGTGCTGGAGGAGACGGAAGGCATGCCATTTAGCAAGGCGGATGTCCCACGGAAAGCTCGGCCATCTTTATCAGAACGAGCAATGGAGACATTACAGAGCATACCCTCCTCCCCCGCCATACGAAAGAGAACGTCAAGCTTTTTCACCTCCGAAAGTCCCATGCGGCCGCCCTCGAGTGGTTTTCAATCCTCTAGGCCAAGCTCCAGCCACCAGTCAGATGGAGCAATGCGGCCACCCTCTCGATCAGTGAGTTCGAGACCTACTTCTAGCGGAGATCATGGACCATCTCAAGCACAATCCATTCCCGTGGATTTTCGTGCGTCTACAAATACTTTCAGACCTTCTCAATCTACGCTTTCCTCTCAAACTCCAGTAAAGCGCCAGGGCATCCCGAAGTCCCTTAAAACACCATCCAGTATTCGCAGCAATATGCCTTCAACTCCAACCGAATCTACCTCTAAACTACCGTCCCCGGGATTCAATGCATCACAACGATCCCCAAGCCCTTCGAAGTTTACAGCTAAGCCGCCGCCTCTTAAATCGGGAAGCAAGACGATTTCCGGAAGGCCCCTAAAGCCACGCGCCTCTGTTAATGGATTGTTCCGCAAACCTTCAATGCCAGCCTTGGACAAATCTAGCGACCTAGATAGAATTGGATTTGGCGGAAATAAATCGACGACTTTTTCCAATACATCTTCTGATGCTACTTCAACTACATCCAAACTTTCTGCAACGACTGCAGCAACCTCTGTATCGAGCGATGGTCAGGATGTAACCCCCAGGAAATCTTCCCTTGCACTCCGTGATCAAATCGCCAAGGCAAAAGCTGCGAAGCGAGCCGCCGCCGCGAAGCAGGCGCCTGACGTGGGTTTAAACAGCGAAGAAACACCTGTGATCGCGAGCGGAACGTTTGACTTCGGCCTTGCGGATGACCCTTTCAATCAGCAAATTGGCCAAAATGGCTCTAAAGGCCTCCTTCGCAAGCGTATTGCTGCCGCACGATCAGATGGACGTCTTAATATTGCGGCAATGGGATTCAAAGAGATTCCGGAGGAGGTTATGAATATGTATAATCTAGATGCAATCGACAATGGATCGTGGGCGGAAGCTGTGGACCTTACAAGATTTGTCGCTGCTGGCAATGAGCTTGAATTGATTCAGGATGATATATTCCCTGACGTCGATCCGCGGGAGAGTGCGGATGACGAAAACGCGAAAGGAAACCAGTTCGGTGGACTCGACACACTAGATTTGCACGGAAACGTATTGATTGCACTACCGCTCGGACTGAGAAGACTTGAACTACTGACAACCTTAAACATTGTAAGCAAACTGACCCCTCTCCCTAAAACCACCCCAGTGCTAACTCGACCTAGGCAAACAACAAGCTGGGGAACGAGTGCTTCGAAGTCATCTCTCAAATACCATCTTTACGCGACCTGAAAATTGGCCGCAATGAGTTGTCAGGCCCTTTGGATGAAAGAGTCTCTAGTCTGAAAAACCTCGAAACTCTGGATCTGCAGCATAACGCTCTGACGGCTTTACCTGACGGTTTGGCTGATCTGGTGCATTTGCGAGTGCTCAACCTCACGGAGAACAAATTCAGTTCATTGCCCTTTACTGCCCTGCGCAACTTGCCTCTCCTTGAGCTTCTTGCGGCAAAGAATAAACTTGCTGGTGCTCTTGTCTCCGCAGACGTTGAGGAGTTATCGCACCTTCAGGTCTTAGATGTGACAGCCAATTCTCTTACCAGTATGTCAGGATCAGGCCAACTCAGTCTTCCTTCTCTACATACGCTTAGTTGCTCATCTAATCGTATCGGAGAATTTCCTGATATGTCATCATGGGTATCTCTTCTCACAGTCGCAGCCGAAGACAATAACATCGCGGCTATCCCAGACGGGTTTGTTACGCTCATCAAAATAAAGAATGTGAACTTCAGCGGGAACAACATCAAAGTTGTGGACGATAAGATTGGTGGCATGGATAACTTGGACATCTTGAGAATTGGCGGTAACCCCTTGAGGGACAAAAAGTTTTCAGGCATGACTACGGAAGACCTGAAGCGCGCCCTAAAAGCAAGAATGGCACCGCCTGAGCACGAAGCCGAGAAGGAAACAGATGCCGATGGAGCATTCTATTCAGCGCCGGTGTCGCCCATTTCTCCAAGTCGTCCATCCTCGTCCGACTGGCCTGTCTTGCCAGGCGGCGTTTTGGACCGATCCAACTTGCAATCTCACTCTCTTAACCCGGTCGCCGTTGCCGAAATCGCTGCTAGCAACTCCATCAAGACATTGGAATTGCACCACAACAAATTCAGCGAGATACCTTCTTCCATTGCCTTCTTTGCCGCCACGCTGACCTCACTGAGCCTGGCGCACAACGAGCTGAACAGCGATACCTTTATCAAGGATGCGATAGAGTTACCAGTTTTGAAAGAGCTTAACTTAAGCTCTAATACTTTCAATTCTCTACAACCATTGATGCAGCATCTTCAGGCACCACAACTGGAGAAGCTCGATATTAGCTTTAATAGACTGACGTCTTTGCCTGCTTTGAGACAACACTTTCCGAACTTGGTCACGCTCTTTGCTTCCAACAATACAATAAGGGAATTGTCTCCCGAGTCTGTGAAGGGGCTGGTGACTTTAGACTGTAGTAGCAACGACATCAACAGTCTCAACTCACGAATTGGCTTGCTGGGTGGGCCTGGTGGACTTCAGAGGTTGAACGTGAGCGGTAACAGGTTCCGAGTCCCTAAATACACCATCTTGGACAAGGGAACTGAAGCCACCCTGGCTTGGTTGAGGGACAGGATTCCTGCGGGCGAAGCAGTGAGTCCTACTGAGGTAGATTAATGCATGATGGAGTATGAATGATCAGTTTGGACCTGGAGTTATAGAAGGGGGCGGGTGGAGAAAGCACCTGTGGGGCTTGTTTTGGGTACATCCAGTACTTTACTGTATAAATCAACGAGCATTGCCCTTGAAGGTGATAATGCCAACCTAAATAGTAATTAATAACTGAGCTATGAGCTCACAATTCTACCCCAAAATGAGTGATTCTTACAGCATTCACTTCGTCTCCACGTGATAGTGTTGATCCCTTGCTGTTTGTACCGAGGTTCAATGCGGGACTCGATCAACACGAGGACTCAAACCATAATTTTGTTTTCAACACCACAATACCCAATGCCACAATAACCCTTCTAATGTAATGGCATCCACCTCAGACGAAGGGCCCAAGCCGCCCCGCGATCGTATCTCTGCGAAGTCAACCGCAGACCCGATCCTCCGCAACGCGCTGCGCTACACCATCTCAGCGAAGGAGTACGAGACCCTGCATAAATACATCATCTCGCGCTCGAAAGTCCTAAAACGCAGCGCTCCCACAGTCTCGAAAGTCGAGAAGCTTGTCGAGAAGCCAGGCCGCGATGATTACAACGCCTCGGCGGTACGCGCCTCCCTGCGGGTGTTCCTGGCGACGGGCGCGGGATTGAAGGCATGGGGTGCTATAAGTGAGCGGTTCTTGGGGAGGGATAGAGTACGGTATGTATTTCGCTTTTGGATTGTTTGGGATATGGTGCTGATTGATAATTAGGGGCAAGAGAATACCGCTGTGGAAATCCCCGAATCTGAGATTATCCCTCTCGCTATCCACAATCCTCCTTCTACACCGCATCCTCTTCCGCTTCTTCACACGGCTACGGGCACATCTCCTCACACCTGAAGCGCGGCCATTCCGCCAGAGAAACAAACGCACCAGCAAGACGCTGACGTCGAGTCTTGCTCCTGCGGTAGGCGCCAGTTTGGCGGGATTTATGCTCGCTGTTTACCCGAGTGATCAGTTGCGGGTTACGATTTCGATATATGCGCTGAGTAGAGCAGCCGAGTTTGCGTATAATCACGCTGAGGATGAGGGCTGGATTTGGGGGAAGGAGGGAAGTAGGTGGGAAAGGCCGTGGTGGTGGGGGAGTTGGCTGTTGTATCCGTTGACGTGTGGGCAATTGCTGCATGCGTTTGTTTTTGATAGGGACTGTTTTCCAACGGTATGTGAAGTCATTTTCAAAGGGTTTGGGGTAGTACTGATGGCAACAGACATATGGAAATTTCATCCTTAAGAACTCTCCAGAGTATATCCAGCATCGACCACGGGATTACCCTTCCACACTTTCCTGGCCCAGCACCAACGAGATCGTCGACAATCTCGCCGAGATGGCTCGTCTCAACTACCCGTAAGTCCCAAACCCCCTCCTTTCCGTATATTTAATTGACCAAAATAGACCA
>QGMK01001198.1:0-12173 GCA_007825345.1 Lachnellula suecica
GCCGCCCCCAGTAACTTCTCATCCCCACTCGCCCCCACGACCAAACTACTCGGCAACTGATAGCTCAGCTCCGTCCCCCTTCCCTCCCCCAACTCCCTAACCAGCAGCTCAACAGGAACAGCCAGCCCAGCCTTCAAATCATGCTCTAGCATCGTGATCGCAATCAGCGGATTACCCAAGATGATTCGTTTGAGCTGTAGCCCGGAGCCTACATTGAAGAGTGGGAGCCACGTGCCGTGGTTTAACTCCTGTTTATTGTCAGTTTCGGTTTTGGTTTTGATTTTGGCTGTTGATGTGAGGCTGTTTGAGGGAATACCAGGAAAACCATAAAGCCCTTAGCACCAACTGCCTTTTCGGTGGCGGCTATGAAGGCCTGCTTGGAGCTCTCGTCGAATGTTTTTATTGAGGCTGCTATAGTAGGCCATGCTGCGTTTTTTGGAAAGCCGATTTCGGTGTAGAGTTTTTGGATTGTGTCGTTGAAGGAGTGGGGAGTCGTGATGGTGATGCGGGTACCGGTGAAGGTCTCGATTTGGGGTTGGGAGGCTGCCATTGTGATAGCGAGGTGATTTGTTCGCTATTAGGATTGAGCGGCTTGGTATAATTCTCAGTTGTGTACGATGTGCTGGGCTGAACGTTCCTTCTATAAGTATTGAGCCGTTATAGCGCATTTGATCGGCTCGGTAAGGAAAGAGGGGGAGGATGATTACTGAACGACAACGACGTCGTGCAACACGAATTTGATTATTAAATACATTACCTTATTGGATCCCAGCCTGAGAAATGCAAGTAATCTTCGACGGATATAAAAATTGGAAATCTGGGGTTCAATGATAGGTTGTTTCTCGCACGTGACATATATTTTCCTCCGAGCATGAGATGTTACGTGCTTATCAATACGCGGGACCCCGCATGAAGGATTCTGTAACTAATCACATCATTTTCCGAACTGATATATCTACAGTTCCCCGCTGCTTGTGTACTTGTGAACTCCTCTACTCATCTCCAATCCCGTCATCAGGTGACCCGTATAGTTCTCCCTTCCTCATCGACGAGCACATCCCAACTACAAGCAAATGACCGCAACCATGACAGAAAACAAAGCCCTCATCCTAGCCAAAACCCCTACAGGCTACCCTATCCCTGGCGAAGACCTCCTCATAAAATCCTCAACCATCGACCTCAATGCCGCACCCCCGGAGGGAGGTCTCATCCTCAAAACGCACTACCTATCATATGACCCCTACCAGGTCCGTCTCCTGTCAAAACACTCAACTTTCTAAACTAATCTTCACCCCAGCGAGGAAAAATGAAGCCCCCAAACGCAGGCTCATACTCCCAACCCTACCCCCTCGACACCCCCGTCATCAACGCCGGCATCCTGCGCGTGATCTCCTCCTCCTCACCGCGTTTCAAAACTAACGACATTGTAATCGGCTACGTCGCCTTCAGTGAATACCAAATCGTGGACGCTGAGCGCGCGGCCAAGAGCGCTGACCAAGGCGGGTTTGACGTACTCAGTAACCCGTTCGGCCTGGATGAGAAGTTGTTCTTAGGCGCGCTGGGAATGAGTGGCCTCACGGCTTACTCGTCGCTGTATGAGGTTGGGAAGCCGGCGAAAGGCGAGACGCTGTTTGTGAGCGCTGCTAGTGGAGCTGTGGGACAGATTGTGGGACAGCTGGCTAAGAGGGAGGGTATGAAGGTTATTGGGAGTGTGGGCAGTGAGGCGAAGCGCAAGTATATTGTGGAGGAGCTGGGTTTTGACGGGGCGTTTAACTATAAGAGCGAGAAACCCGCCGAAGGCTTGAAGAGAGTGCTGGGGGAGATTGGGGCGAAGGGGGTGGATGTCTATTATGATAATGTTGGGGGCGAGCAACTTGATGCTGCGTTGGGGCTTATGAATGACCGGGGTAGAGTTGGTGCGTTGTACCCTTTTCTTTTATGTCTTTTAGCTGACTATGGGGATAGTATCTTGCGGCAGCGTCTCCCAAACCAGTCTCAAACCGGAAGATGCATACGGCGTCAAGAACATGCCCCTGGTGGTAGGCAAGAGGCTGACGATCAGAGGCTTCATCGTTTATGATCCCGATATGGGACCAAAATACACCGAAGAGCACCAGAAGAACATGCAGAAGTGGATTAAGGACGGGGAAATTACTGTTAAGATGAGCGTCACTGAGGGCATTGAAAATTCGGCTGAAGGCTTGGTGGGCATGCTGAAGGGCGAGAACTTCGGGAAGGCTGTGTTGAAGGTTTCTGATTTGTGAACGATGATCTCTTGAATGATAAGCAAATTCTGTGAATTGTGCGGAATTGTGCGCCACATGTCTCATGGAGAAAGTAAATATAACTTTGTTAAGCGTGGCATCATAAACTGGCATCAAACACTCCGGAATAGCTGAGGCATTCCACGCTTGCCGGGACTGTAAAACTATGATCTATCCATGCGGCTAAAGATATCAAAGGCCGAGAGCTCTAAAAGCGGTCTGCTCTGGAATGACGGAATTGGCAGGTCAGAAAATCATCGGAACATTGCCACAGGTTGAGGAATAAGTTGTTGTCGAAAGTTCTCCACGTTCGATCAAATATCATCGGAAGATTTGACGGCAAAATACCAAAAATTCTCTTGGAAAAGTTACAGGGTTGAGGGCAATCCAAGGACCGCTCAAACCACTCCCCATGCACAGCCGCCAGAGCTTTCCTCTCCCTTAAACGTCGCCGAAGGAAGCGCGTAATAGTAACGCAGTTTAGAGTCAAAGGGGAATGGAAGCTAATACTAGGGCATGGCATCAAATTTGTACAGCCTTAAATTACACTTAATGATTCACAACCTCCAAATCACAGCACGACAATGATTCAAAAATATGGCGCAAAGAACAATGCAATTTTATCTAGCCAAACTGCCAGCATGCATACTCAGGACCCATATATTCATTTCATTCATGAAGAAACCAATAAACGCCCAGCACGCCCAACGCCACGTAAACGCAGATGTCCATTTAGACGGTCAGTTCGATCTCCTTGCTGGCATCGATGTGCTTTCGGTATGGCGCAAGTGCAGCCTCGACCTCGCCGCCTTTGCCGCAGAATCGGGTGACCTGCTCGGGGCAGCGGCCGATGAAGTTCTAAACCAGTCAGCAAGAGTATCAAACGCAGTCATGAGAAAAGGGGTCGTACCTTTGGGTTGAGCATAGCGTCAACTTCTCCCCAGACTGGCTTGAAGAATTCGGTCTTCTTAATGCGCTCGATGAGATCTGTGGACGCGAAATCAGCATTTGGTTGGATGGTGAAGGATGGGAGGAGAGTTCTACCATTCTTGCCGCCTTCCTTCTTGACGACGTCGCTGGCTTGGTGGCTCAGGACGCGGATCTCCTCGTGGGCATCTTGGCGAGATTTTCCGAGGCTTACCAGCTTCATGATGATGTTTTCGGTAGCCATGAAGGGGAGCTCTTCCATTACCTAGAAGGAATTAGTCGCGTGATAGATATGAAAAGCAAGAGTGTGGGTGGACTTACTCGGCTGTGAATTCTGGCGGGGTAGACGACGAGTCCGCTGCAAAAAAGTTATATTAGCATTCCGTCTTGAAGATGTGAGATTGCTGTGGAGGAATTGGCGTTACCTGACAACGTTATTCAAGGTCATGCAGATAGCATCGGCGCTCAAGAACTGCTCGGGGATGGTGATTCTGCGGATCGCTATAAAATAGCAATATTAGCTTATATCCAGACCGCCATAATAATATTTGGTGGGTCGTGATGCATGGCGAAAAGGCAGATGGAAGTCATACCGCTATCATCTAGAACATATCTGTTAGCAGTGGAATTTATTGAAGAATAGAAGCAGTTGACTAACCAAGAGTTCGCTCAAACCACTGCGCAGAGTAGGTGTCGGAAGCATTCTTGTTGAGGTTGGCGAGATGACGACCGAGACCAGCAATTCGCTCGCAGCGCATGGGGTTTCTCTTGTAGGCCATTGCGGAGCTCTTTTGATATCGTTAGTACTAGTGCCTTCAAATAACGAAGACAGGGACAATTGTTCGGGAGATGTGAGCAGAGACAACGAGTGTCCGTGAGAGGGGAAGCTCCGAGCTGCTGCAACCCAAGGGAATAATACTTACTCCGATCTGATCCTTCTCGAAAGGTTCTAGAGGAAAAATTAGCAGACTGATAATTCATTTTCTTTTAAAAACTCACCTTCAAGTTCCTTTTGGGCTGCAAGATGTCTGATATCACTGGTGATTCTCTGGACAACAGCACCGAACTCAGAAAGAGCATTGGCTACCCTCAAGTCAACCAGACGAGTGTAGGTCTGAGTGGAAATTGAGTAGCAGCTGGGGAAACCAGCCTTGGCGCACAGAATCTCATTCAACTTGTCAATCTTGTCACCATCGTTGTGGAAGATCTCCATGAAGGATGCTTGGGTTCCGGTTGTGCCCTGGGCGCCGCGGAAGCGCAAGTCGGAGCGGGAGCGAGAGATATCCTCGAGAGACATCAGAAGGTCCTGGATCCATTGAGCAGCGCGACGGCCAACAGTGATCAATTGGGCAGGCTGATAGTGAGTATAACCAAGCGCGGGCATGTCTAC
Organism: Lachnellula suecica; assembly: GCA_007825345.1. Classification (NCBI taxonomy): domain Eukaryota; kingdom Fungi; phylum Ascomycota; class Leotiomycetes; order Helotiales; family Lachnaceae; genus Lachnellula; species Lachnellula suecica. Next base: position 4,582 of record QGMK01001198.1, read on the forward strand.
AAAGTCTCGAAGTTAGCATTTCTGGGCTAATCCGAAGACATAACGAGGGTTTTGGAGAATATACATACCCTTGTACTCAATGGCAAACTGCGACAGCTTGAAGATGATGGTGGCGAGCTTCGGAATCAATAGGTCCAAGGCATCACGAATGAAGATCAAGTCCGAGTTATCAGTAACGTAACAACTGGTTGCACCGTAACTACAGAAAAATTAGCATACACTTTGATAGAGGGTACATTGAGATTAAGTGTGGAAAGAGAAGCCCTTACTGAATGATTCCAGCAGCTTTGGGAGCTACTTGACCAAAGGCATGGACTATTCAAGCAATTAGTATTGACATTTCCCCGAAAATCAGAACTAAATTTCCAGTGGCTTGCTATGATATTGAATATAGTGATTGATGAGATTCAGCAATCTTCTCGAATGTGTTCGTCACCCCATATTCAATAGCATGCCACCTCGAGGAGATTCCAGTGTATAAATCGACGAACCGTGGGCCATGACGTCGTGTCTGCGCTGCATAAGCTGTTAGCAATTGAGAACTCAATCAAGAAATAGGAGTGAGTAATCCTGAAAAAGAGAAGCTGGACTGAATAGAAGATAGAATACATACCTTCTTCTCCTCCTCTGCGGCCACCACAAAGTCTCGTCGGTCATCTTGAGATTCGCCTTCATCTGGGATATACCCTCCTCGGGGATCTCAATGCCAAGCTCCTTCTCTGCTTCTGCAAGCCAGACCCAAAGCTGTCTCCAAGTTTCTCCTCGAGTTCTCGCGGAGAAGATGGTCTTCATTTCGGTACCTGGACGGGTATGGTCAGTTCAATTGCAAGGGATATTATATATGGAGACTTACTCGCATAGCGCGAGGCCAATGGGGTGGTGTAGGTATCAAGAGACATCTTGAAGGTTCGCAATTGTTCTCGAACAATTACGCTGTTGGTTGTTAGGGATTGAGAAGATGAGGTCAAGATCGAGGGGTTCAAGTAAAAATTGTTCTGCCGTACATGGCGGGGTCGGCGGCCCGAAGCGGCTAGTTTCGACGGGGCGGTATGGCCTTTTTATATCACGAGAGTTAAGACGCCTTTTGAAGTGTCGATAATGCCTTTAATATCTGCTCATAATTAGTATTCACCGTACTTCCAAGTGTTTCATGGCTCTGGTATCGCCATTGAATAGACGTGAGGTGGGTTCAAAATTCAATACCTACAAAGGCTGGCACGGCACAGCAGCAGCAATTTATGCATCTAGTCAACATCTATATAACCAGCGACAAAATGCTCAATCATGGGTTCCATGTCTCCATGTATATCGTAATCTAGCCATCCTATGGGCACGTTACTATTTGGCATCTTAGTGGAGTCCGAGACGGGGGATACATACCTCCATTGACCCAGAGCGCATGGATCTCCTGGAACCATTCCACGGAGGGACTGTTCTCCCCAACTATGGACTCGTAACCACTCGAGTCCCATTCCGGGACGAGAGGATGCCGTGCTCCAGTGCAGGCTTTATACAGTTCACAAAGCGTTTCATAGATCGAATCGAGCTTCTCCTCGGGCACTTCCCAACAACAATACACCACGTCTCCGGTGTCCGTAGAGAACTGTCTTTTTATGAAGTTCAAGAGGCAGAGTACACAGAATATTACCGGCCAATCTTTAGGAAGTCCTCGAAGGAGTTTGCGTTGAGTTATTCGAATTATATCTTCTATCATTGCGCCCACATCCCAGACGGTATCTTCATGTTCAGAAGAAACATCAGAGGCCTCTGTCTGACTGGTTAATGCGCGCATCGATTTTGGGTCGTCAACTGGACCCTCATCCTCTGTGTCCGACTCTATTTCGTCGTGATCTCTCGAGACGTTCCAGAGGTTTTGCAAAAGTAGCATAATGCGCAAAGCTGACGCAATGAGCAAACTTTCCTCTGTCATAGGTTTATTCCGTAGTCGAAGATTGATTACAATCTCCTCTTGGATCACCGCGCATTGTGCGAATAACTCTTCTGTTCCCTCTTCGACCCAGAGATGGTAGGCATCGTTTATATGGTGAAACTGTCTCAGGAAAGCAATCATCTCGATATATGATTTGTAGCGAGGGTTTGAAAGGGCTTGGGGTATGTCCAAATCGTCGAGCCCGCGTTCGCGTTTTTCCATTTGTATGCGCAGGCTCCCCAAGAGCCACGTCTTACTGCCCTTCCCAGGAATTTCTGTATTCAAGATAGTCAGCCGTATCCCATGCGATTCCATGGGGTCGTAAGTTGTACCTGGTAGTGTGTTGGCCATTCCTTCTTGCAAACCATCCCGTCGGCAACCAAGCTTTTTCCATCCTTCCTCAGAATGCGAGCATTCGCTGCACGGAGACTGGCCATCGCACTATGAAATGGATCAGCAGGTAATCCAAAAGCTGACACAAGCCTAGGATGGGTCCATATCAACCGTCTTCTTCAAAAACTTACACCTCCAACAAGGCGTTCCCGTTGAACGATTCGCTATGTTGCCACACGTCGGATTTTGAATTGCTCTCGTCTTGCAAGGTCTGCCGTTCTCAACGTCAGGCGGGTCCATACTGATTTCGCTATGTTTCCTCTTGGTCGTAGACGAAGCTGGTTCCATGCTTGCGTTGTATGTTCTTGTCGCGGTTTTTGCGGTGTATGGTACGCGGATTCTTTAGGGAGACGCGTTTCAGGTGATGTCAGGCCGCATTTATTTTTAGCGTGCCGGCCCCTGGCGGTTTAGCGACCCGCAGCCTGAAGGCTGTGTGACGGGTACCTGAATATTACCCCTGGCTTGTGAATGAAAAATCAGCACGTGGTGCACCACTCATCTGGTTTTCCAAGAATCTTGACATTTATGATACATTGTTTGTGTGCTTCCAAACCCGTTTTAAGTATTAAAATCTGATGAAAGCTAAGCCGTTGATCATCAGATCATACTCTTCCAACACATTTGGCAAGTGCTATCTATAAACCCCTTTCAAGGATGAATGCACAACATGACTGATCCACCTCAACCACAAACCCACAAGGCATGTGTCGTTTGAACCGCAAAAACCAACTTGCTGAGAGGACACAGTATTTTATACAGTACAGTTCGTTCAATCGAGGAGTCTCCAGCAACCAACAAAGCCTCAGCCCCAACACCTGAATACCTGTCATACTTTCCCGCTGAATTTCCTGGGCCCGCAGCGTATTCAACTTATCGAGAGTTTACCATCGGACTTTTATCACCAACCGGTGCCTCGCATTTTTCTTCTTTTCAATGGTTGATGTCAAGCGTCATCACGTAAATCCCCAATCCCCTGAAGTTTTGGCGAATTGCTCGCTCTCAATCGTAGCCTCAGTGCTGCGAGATAGGGACTTCGTCAACAATGCACCCGTATAGTTCTGTGGAGAGATAAAATGTGTTGGACCGTTTGACGTCCAGCTTCTTCTTCATGCTCGCCCAGCTGTGGATGCCTCTACCAGCTTCCAGCGGCCGGCGCTGGACGGCACTGATGGCGTTTCTATATCTCTCTCGGTAGAGTTGAGGCGCAGAAATAGTGTCCATAATTTTTCAATTCGCTGCTGCGCATCCGCTTCGTTCGCTGCGTAGTTGTCCATTGAGTAGAGAACTGTTCGAGCTGCTGGCCGAGACGGATCCTTGTTCTTGAAGTGAAAACAGGACAACCCAGGTTTCCTCCTGTACGGTCCAAGCGAGCCGCCGCCCATAACTGAGTAAAATTCCTCGATTGCTTGAACGCTGGTATTGGGATCCATTTTGACGTGTTTTTGCGCGATTTGCGTTGCGGAAGCACCAGGGTGTGCAACATATACCTTGACTTCAGCGTCCTCTAGATAAGCCGAGTGAGAAGTAGACAGGAAAGTCGTCGCCAGTCATCATGTTCTCCAACAGTTTCCATGAGTCGGCCAGCCCCAAGCGTTCCATAGCCTCTTGTGTCACTTTGAAAGCGTTCTGCTTCCCGGATGCTAGCGGGTTCAGGTATATCTTCCACTTCTCCAGTGTCTTTGACGTAGCAAAGCTGTGCCACAAGGCCAGCTTACTCTCAGCACTGGAGGGGAGAAACAAATCTCGAACCAAGTTTAGACGGTCCAAGGAGAGTTTCGAAGGGCCGTACTCCTCTGCTATCTCGTCTGTCAAGCGCGAGGTGCTTTCCTGGAGAGCGGCAAGGCTGTTTTGTTCCGGCTGGGCCTCGATCAAGAACCGTAGCTCAGATGCTCCAGTTTGTTCAGACAGGGCTAATGAGTACTCGAAAAGCGAGTGATCATTGCTCACGTCTGAAACCCATGACGACCTTTCCAATGCATGCGGTACGGTATTTCGACCCCATTCTCCCCCGGAAAAGTTCAGGGCTTATAACAGCTTCGCTAGTGTGGCCTCATCTTGTCCAACGACTTCAGAAAGAAGCTGGAGTTGCCGAGTTGCTCTGGAGGACCGTGGTTTCTCAAATTCGGAGCAAAAACAGCTTGAATGTATTGTCAGCAAACCAAGTCAAGCAGGAAGACAATTGTCAGTACTGGCTGGGAGCTAAAGTTTTCTCTTTGCATATTTGAACCGGAAATCTTAGAAAATTGATGGCTAGAGCGTCCGTCATTATACCCCCTGAAATTTAGCGAGCTGTGGCTTGTAGACCCCTGAAACCTCGCGCCTGAGCATTTAATAGCCAGCAAATATACGATGATAGCGCTGCGCGCTATGCATTGCCATTAACCGCTGATATCCTAGCATAATAGAGTCACGTGAGGACCGGGATACATGTAGGTAGCCTTCAAATGCGCTAGTATAAAGATAATAAAGTCGTCCCTAGCGTCAAGTCGCTCTGCGACTCCGCTAGGTACGACTTTCTGCTAGGGCTAGCATAATAAAATCACGTGAGCAGGGCATACGCCAGGCTATAGAGGCCACTTATGCAATTGCAAGGCTTTATGCGGCATTATACAGTATTATGCAGCTTTATATAATATTATGCAGCTTTGTAGCCTGTTCGGCTGTGTAATCCTAAGCATGCCGATAAATGCAACACGGCTTTTTTTTTCCAAAAATTAGAGGTCTCCGGCAGATGCTTCGCTTTTGGTCTTTGATGACTAAGTCCCAACCTCTTTTTAAACCCCTGTAATAAACCCTGTAAACACCCCTGTGCCAGGTTGCTCATATTTTCTTTTCAAAGATCCATTACCTTATACTTCGGTTAATGGCACCATGCTTTCTTTGGCATATATTGAGCCAGGACTATGAGAATAAACAAAATAACAGTTTATGCTGAAGGAACATCAAGTTTCTTTCCTGTGCCTATTTGCTTTATGCTTTATGAAGTGTGATACTAACTTGCTCCTCTTTCGCGGGTCGGGAGGGGTACCAGCCAATCACTTCAACCCTTTACCCCACCACCCTCCACCCGGCGCCCTAATACATTTAAAGTTCCGCCTTCAAAGTATATATTGTTATCTAAGTTATTTCATGGGCACATTGAGAGTGTCACTTGGCGTTTGGAAATGTTGAGATATAAGGATACCAGGGTCAAAGCTCTTTTCACATGCAAATCCACTCTCAGTTTGTCCACTACGTCACTATGTATTTTTCGTAACCACATAGATCTCCCCCATTACCAATACAAATACCCTTCTCACCACTTACTCTGCAATTCCACTTCCTAACATCACAACTTTGACATTTCCCGCCAGCAAGATGTCACCGTCAAAGACTGATGGAGCGTCGTTTGACACTGGTATCGAAGAGGTGCCTGTTACAACGCAGCGCACTCCCTTTATGCAGAAAGATGGAGACGAGAGATTAAGACACACAGGTGAGTTTTCAAAATGGGCACAGAAAGGTGCCGTAGATGCATGTGCAGTCAATTGACTAAGATAATCTAGGAACGGCAAGAGCGAACCTGGCTGCAACAGTCGAAGAACCAAATGGAACACAGCAGGAAGACTGGGCCAAAAAGCACAAGCACCAGACCGTAAACTCACTCTCTTCCCAAAATTGAAAAACAAAGGCCCATTAACATCAATCCAGGTCCTACAACAACACTGCGACTTCTTCGACTCCGACTCCGACGGCATCATCTGGCCCCTCGACACCTACCGCGGCTTCCACCGCCTAGGCTACAACCCCCTCCTCTGCATCCTCGCCGTCCTCATCATCCACGCCAACTTCAGCTACCCCACGCTCCCCGGCTACCTCCCGGACCCCCTCTTCCGCATCCACACCGCCAACATCCACAAAGACAAGCACGGTAGCGACTCCGGCACCTACGACACCGAGGGCCGCTTCATACCGCAGAAGTTCGAGGATATCTTCGCCAAGTATGCCGGTGGTGATAAGCAGGGCATTACGGCGGCTGAGATTAGGAGGTATTTGAAGGGCCAGAGGCTGATTGCGGATCCGATTGGTTGGGGTGGCGCGATTTTTGAATGTGAGTTGAAGGAGTGATGCAACGAGGCGGTTCTAATTGGTGATAGGGCTTGCTACGTATATTTTGCTGTGGCCGGAAGATGGAAGGATGATGAAGGAAGACATAAGACGGATATATGATGGAAGTATCTTCTTCGAGATTGCTGAGAGACGAGCGAAAAAGACGCAGTAGGTGGAAGTCGCTTTTGGGCATTGGAACCATGTCGGAAGAAGGTCAGTGACCACTGATGATGGGCTGGTAAGGCTGAATTGAAGTTTCCCAAATATGGATTTATTGCGTTCGAGTTCTAGCATCACCGAGCCCCCAGGAATTACAGCCCAGACCACCAACTCGTCTCGTCCACCTCAAAAGTCCCCTTGAGCGGCGTACTAGCACTAGAATTTCCCACGAGAACATCATAAGTCCCACTCTCTTCTACCCATTGATCCCTCTCCTCATCCCAGAAGCTCGTGGCGTATTTCTTCTCAATAACCACTTCCACCCTTTTACTCTGCCCCTTTCCTACCACCACCTTCTTGAAGCCTTTCAACTCCTTTACAAGCCGTCTGATCGAAGGTGACTGCTGTGCAATATACACTTGTACCACCTCTGCCCCATCAACGGAGCCCGTGTTCTCGATATCCAAACCGACGACCAAGGATCCTGCCTTGTCATCGACTGAAACCTGCAAGGTAGACAGCTTGAAAGAAGTATATGAGAGACCCCAGCCGAAAGGATATAATGCAGCCCTCTTGACCGACTCATAATAGCGGTACCCAACATAGACATCTTCGCCGTACAGCACACGGCCGCGTTCGGATCGGTAGCTCAAGTACGCCGGATTATCCTCTACCAGCTTCGGGAACGACAGCGACAGCTTCCCCGAAGGATTAACGTCCCCAAACAGAACATCCGCGATGGCATTCCCCGTCTCGTTGCCCCCATACCACGCATGCACAACCGCCGCAACATCCTTCTCCCACGGCATAGTAACCGGCGTCCCAGACTGCACCACGACAACCGTCCTCGGATTCGCCGCCGCTACAGCAGCAACCAAGTCATCCGTGTGCTCCGGCAAATCCATATGCGGCCTATCATGTCCCTCTTGCTCCCAGTCCAGATTCAACCCCACACAAAGCACCACCTGATCTCCACTCTTCGCCAACTCAACAGCTTTCTTGATCTCCTCTTTCACATCAA
>QGMK01001199.1:0-12174 GCA_007825345.1 Lachnellula suecica
GGTGGTGGTGGACGCGACCGCGGATCGCCAAACGACTTTTCCTTCTAATCAAGCAAAATTGTGGGATATTAGGTGTACTTGTACATTAGACCGGTCGGGCATGTGCCCTACCTTTTCATTTGTGGATGTATACAATGAGGAGAGGCATGTATGAGTAGTCAGATGGCGTTCTGGGCCTCTTGGCTTTGCTTTGGGTAGATCATTGCAGAGCGTTTGGGGGTTTGCAATATCTGACGACTGTCTATGGACTATGATAATACAACTCTACTTTTCATCTAGGTCATTCGGCCACTGTAGCTGGACAATTCATGACGATCAGGGAGATCTAATTTTATCCAAGTCATTTGACCACTTCAATCTCGCTGAACAGGTACCTGACGATCAAGAGGGATCTAACTCTCGGAACCTCCCGACTCATTTCCTTCCAAGTCCTAGGAACGGGGACAAAAGGCCACTACATATTCAGGCTCAATTCCACTCCATGATGCTCCTTTTTTAAGGCCTCGGAGGCACCATTCTTCCATTATGTGCTAGCACATTATCCATCATTTATCCGCCTGGGAACTCCACTCTCCCCATTCTTCAAATTTCATTCCGATGTTCTAGCTCCAGAACGGCTGGAGAATCATTCTTCCTACAGTACCCCGCCATTTAGCCACCCCAGATCTTGCATCTGCACGTGGCGACAATGGTAGCCTACCCCTCAAGCTGTTCCAAAAATGAACATACGAAGCCACAATATGGGGATATGCTCGCGTTTTCTGTTTATCCGACCCAGGAAACCTTCAACAGGGAATATGAACAGGGGATTTTACTTGGCCTTTCTCATCCAGCTTCCTCTTTTAGATATTTCAGGGAGGATATGCAGGTCCAGATTGCTGCTGGGTTTCTCGGCCTGGCGGATGATTGTTGTGGAGAGAGTATATATAATTTTCTTTTCTCCATTTCCATGTTTTTCTCGTTGTCTTTTGTCTCTACTCTTGTTAATAGGTATCTTTTCCGGTTGTTGAAAAAGTAAAGCCGAGATGCGTTTCCAACTCCCTCTCATCGCTGCGATCGCAGCTGTCCCTTTGGCCTCTGCACAGCTGAACGAGTTGGCGAAAAAGGCTGGGAAGCTGTATTTTGGAACAGCGACAGATAATATGGAGCTCAATGGGACTTACCTGAAGATCTTGGATGATACGAAGGAGTTTGGACAGTTGACGCCTGCCAATGGCATGAAGGTACTGCCCTCTTCCTGAAGCTCGACAAAGCGAGCACGCGAGAGAAAAACAGTGCTGATGAGAAGTACAGTGGTTTGCAGTAGAACCAGAACAAGGTGTCTTCAACTACAGCGATGGGTCTGTCGTCGCCAATCTGGCCACGAAAAACAAGCAAAAGCTCAGATGTCACAACCTCGTCTGGCACTCCCAGCTTGCTCCCTGGGGTACTTCACCCACTTCCCCTCCCATAATCCCAAACTGACACCGCAATAGTCGATGCCACCACCTGGACCAAAAAGACCCTGACTGCAGCCCTCATCAATCACGTAACCCACGAAGCCCGCCACTGGGCCGGCCAATGCTACGCCTGGGACGTCCTCAACGAAGCGCTAAACGACGATGGCACCTACAGAAACGACACCTTCCTCTCAGTTCTCGGCCCCGACTACATCAAGATTGCCTTCCGCGCCGCCGCAGCAGCAGATCCGCACGCAAAGCTGTACTACAACGACTACAACATCGAGTCGCCCGGCAACAAGTCTACCTCCGTGCGTGAGAACATTGTGAAGTTCTTGCAAGATGATGGCATTCGCATTGACGGCGTGGGGCTGCAGAGTCATTTCGTGACGGGCAGCTCGCCGACTATCGATCAGCAGATCGCTACTATGCAGTCGTATGCGGATATGAATCTTGATGTAGCGATCACGGAGCTGGATGTGAGGAATCTGCTGCCGAGTACCGCAACAGTTTTGGCGCAGCAGAGCAAGGACTACGCCAATGCGGTGGGTGCGTGTATGCAGGTTGATCGGTGTGTGGGGATTACGGTTTGGGATTTCTATGACCCGGTATGTTTCCCTGGCTATGATGTGCAGCTTTAAGTGAGGTTTCTCTGACGCGTGTATAGTACTCTTGGGTTCCAGGTGTCTTCACCGGATATGGAGATGCTGATCTCTGGTTTTCCAACTTCACCAAGCACCCGGCTTATTATGGCGTTGTGGGTGCGCTGAAGAACAGTACTGGGAAGCATCACCACGGAAGAGCGGAGCTAAGCTGGGAGGCATAGATCGAATACACACTTTTTTTGAATTTGACATTTTATGTACTTTTAAGTTGCATGGATTTCTCCGTGCTACACATTCGTGCTCCATGAAGCTTGCGCTCCATTGCCATCAAGTCTTGAACGCCATGAACACCGGGTATCGTTGCATCATCAAACATTAACTTCGTCCATTTTCACCATGTTCCATCCTCCTGTCGAGAAGGTTGCATTTCTGCCAGAGATCCTTAAGTGAGTAACATCATCTGCTCCGTCTTTTGTCGTCCATAACCTGTTACGAACGCATCTGAGGACTTATTTGAGAACGAACGTCCCAGACAAGGAGACGCTCATCCCACGCAACGCTCGCACACCAGCCTTCGGATCCAAAGAGACACCAATCCACGCCAGTGCAAAACTCGGTATGGCGATCCATGCGACCGAGCTGGCTGCCATTACCAGCTATGCCGGGGTGGGCATTGGGCTGCGACATGCTCGTTCCGTCACTCCATACCCTGCAAGTCATATCGTAACTGGCGCTCAACAGTACATCGCTCAGATGTGGAGACCATGCCAATTTCCTAACTGCGTATTCGTGGCCGCGGAGCATAGCAACTGGTCCTCCCTTAGGATTGCGAGTATCAAAGGTTCGGATGATCTGATCAACACCAGCCGTAGCCACGACTGTGCTTCGATATTTGTTCCAGTCGTGCGTTAAAGCTTCTGAGGGAGGGGTATTTGGGCGCAAGCTATTGGCAGGACCTCCCATCAAAGGGGCAGGGCCGTGGATCGGTATGAGTGCTACGAGGTGGTTCGAAGCAGAGGCGGGGGTTCGTAGATCGAATATTCGCAGGTGGGAATCGGACGATACGGAGGATATGATCGATGGAGAGTGAGGAGAGAAAGCTGTACTGTATGTGCACGAGTGCGTCGGCAGAGTCAAGATGGAGTTTTGACGCTCAGGAGACCACTGAACGTAAAGTTGTTAGTTCCATTGGATAAATATTTTCGATCTGTGAAAATGCGGGGTAGCGGGGTTGTATAGAGAACCCTTACGATTTTGATTGTACCATCCCACGAGCTTGACGCGAACGTATCCTTAGAAACCAAGTTCCAATGAACAGCATAAACCTCTCGGTTGTGCTCCTTCCACGATTGCACTGGGTAGTCGTTGACATTTATATCAAACAGCTTGACCGATCCGTCCCCAGATGCCACGACCAACTGATTCTCGTGCCTCTCTGACCATGCCACATCATAGACCGAGTCCTGAGTATTGAACCTAGCATCTGGTTTTAGCACATCAAGCCTCAATTTTCTCCCAACCCAACGAACCATTTCTCAGCCTGTATTCCATTCGGTGTCAAGCCCAGAACGTATATTCGACCATTGCCTACCAAGCCAAAATTGGCACTGGCAGCTACGCATATCCGAGAGTCGAAGAAGGGAGAGTACTTGACGGCATAGCCATTGTAACCCTGTGTCCTGAATTCCATCATCGTGTCTGGAATCTCCGTGTTACGAACGTTGTCGTGTAGCCTGTGAGAGCGCAATTAGCATCGGATTTGGTTCTCTAGCCCGCACAATCTGGGATGAATATTATATAGCCTCATATTTTGCGTACCAAGAGAAGTTGCATAGCAAATAGCCAGGAATTTTGCTTGCAAGGAGATTGCAAAGTTTTCAGCTTGTGAAGCTCCGAAGTCGATCTGATATAGATCTGCCGCGGTTGCGGCAGAATCGAGGGCGGTGAAGGGAGGATGACTGGGCAATGGTCACGTGCCGGCATTAGGCGACGTCGACCTTCAATATCTAAAGAGGATCTTTAACTCTAAAGAGGCAAGCCATGGAAGCTGCTTGTATTTTCGGTAAAGGAAGGAGGCGGAGATCAGCCTTGAGAAAGAGACCAAGATGGATGCTTTCGTCTCGCGAAAGAAAAGGAAGTTATCCGCACCCCCAAAGTCAACAACAACAACAGAGGAGATCAGCGCGTTGAGTGCCCCTGATGATGAATCGACCGACTTCAAATTGGCTTTGCTATCCTCCATGCACCCATATATTGAGCACCAAGTTCTTTTGGATGTTCTGATGGCCCACGAAGGGTCGGTGGAGAGTGCTTCGGATGCTTTGAGAGTTCCTGATTCGCCACCAAGGAAAGCATCTGCGGCAACAGGATATCAAAGTTCTCTCTCGGGGTTCGTAAAGTCACATGAATCTTTTGAAACTCCCGGAAAGAGGCTACTGTCAAAGAGAGGGAAAACACTTCACCTCTACTCGCCAGAAGATGTCGCGAAACACACTCCTTGCTCCATCATACATAACTTTCTGCCTACAGAGGAGGCAAATGCCTTGCTGGAGGAGCTTCTAACGGAAGCACCAACATTTGAGCGGATGACGTTCAAGCTGTTTGATAACGTGGTGGAGAGTCCACATACGGCATGCTTCTATGTGGAGGGAATGGAGGAGTTGCAACGGCAGAAGACGGAGTACATTTACAACGGCGGGCTGCTGACTGTCAGTCAAGACTTCATGGAACTACAAGCTGGCAGGACGCTAACACATGTAGGATGTTCGCCAACTCACCCCCCAAATGCGAAAGGTGTCGCCGAAAGTCCAAGAAGCCGTCAATTTTGAGATTGCAACACGCATCAAGACTCAATATCCGGATGGCAAAAAGCTGAAGTACCAGTCAGCCGATAAATGGAGGCCCAACGCTGCGTTTGTGAATTGCTACAATGGCGGCGCAGAAAGCGTTGGCTATCACAGCGATCAGCTCACCTACCTCGGACCCCGGGCTGTCATTGGGTCCATCTCCTTAGGGGTTGCTCGAGAATTTCGGGTCGACGCGTCGTCCCACAGGAGAAGGATGATTCAGCCGAAGAAAAGAAGAAGAAGTCAGATGCCGATGCTGATGCAGAAGGCCAGATTGCAATCCACTTACCCCACAATTCACTACTGGTTATGCATGCGGAGATGCAGGAAGAATGGAAGCACAGCATCGCTCCAGCCCAAGCAATCGATCCGCACCCAATTTCTCAAAACAAGAGAATCAACATCACCTACCGAGACTACAAAGCGTCGCTGCATCCGAAATATACACCCAGATGTCGATGCGACGTTCCTTCTGTTTTGAGGGTTGTCCAGAGGAAGAAGGAGAATTTTGGCAAGTACTTTTGGATGTGTCACGCGGGCAATGTGCCGGGAAAGGAGGGATGCACTTTCTTCGAGTGGGCGCACTTTTCTGATGATGGAGAGCCGATTTGGAAGGCGCAAGGGATGAAGTGAATAGAGAGACTAAACAAGGTCTTTGTCAAAGCCGTTTCCATTCCCGTTCACTGCCCCTGCTTTTTTTTTCGTGTTGTATCTCAAACTGTGTTCTCCCAATGTCTCATTTCACCTGTTGTTTCCTTAGTCGGATTTGTTACAATTGTATAATACTTTTCAATTTTCTGTATGATCTCTCCATTTTCCTATCTTATAGGATTGGCCTTGCGCTATTGCACGATTCCAATTATCGATATCAAAAGTTTGACAATTTCCGTCAAAAACAAAACTTTAGCCTATTGGACCAGCCGTGAAAGAATCTCCCCAGAAAATTTGCTGGTTTACCTCAGACCTCTCTTGGGGTGCTGGTGGTTCGACCCCGATGGGTCTTTGCCGCAGCACATCAACCCACCAAGGAGTAAATGGCTCTCCGCTCGACAGGGCGCCAATACCTTTTTTGCGCTCCAACTCAGACAGCAAATCATAATGACCGCGACACAAAGGACATACGAGTGGGGGAGTAGTGATAGTCTGTGGCTTCCACGTTTTAATCCAGGTTTTGATACACGTTCGTCCGAGTATGTGGCCGCATGGTAAGGACACAGCTTCCTCGCCTTCTTCGCCGTTGTCTGTTGGCTGGCCTGGCATTTCCTGGCAGATCGGGCATTTCTCCTTTGGTGTCGGCACTGGCGTTAGGATGGCATCAAGTCTGCGGGAAAACTCGATTGGTGCCTCTACAGCATACCTTTGCCGATGCAACTCAACCTCCGTCTGAATCAGATTAATCTGAATAGCTCCGTTGCGAATCTGGCAAAACAGTCTATGCTCGCTTGCTGTCAAGGCTGGAGTGCTACGATCCCGTATATACTGCGGCATAGTCCTCGCAAGCTTCAACATCCATGTTTCGTCATTAGGCTGCGGCAGTCCTATAAATTCGTGGGCATTCAACGAATCGTAAATGGGGCCCTCGATCTCCTTTTCATGTCCAAGTGTTTGGAACACGTTGGGGATAAGCATACTCAAGTTGGGGAAAAGTGAGGTCCAACTGAAGCCCTCGGCTTTGGGTACTATCGGGAAGGCTCGATATCGTTTCCCTGGCGCTGCAGCTAGTTGAAGGATTTCTTTTACTCGAGCCTTCTCTGCATCGTTGAGGGTTTTGCAGGGTGAGAGTAGGTCCAGATCGCCTCCGAGACACCTGGAGCAATAATCCTCTTCCTCGACTATGTGGGACTCAGCTGGCCCGCAGTGAGGGTAGTTGCTATAGAGGAATGCCTTGTCATTGACGCGAGCAAGATGCCCGCAACTGGGATACTTGACTTGGTATACACGACACATGGTTGTGATGTAGTATATATTTTCGATTTATTTTCAATTGGAAGATGGGAGTGCTACAAGGAACGTATTGCAATTAATATTTGTACCCAAATATAACTGTTTGTTCTTCCTCTTCCCGTTTTCTTTTGTTCTTTGTCGGATTGGGATATCTTGGAACAAAAAGTCTTTCTGCTTGATTTATTCTTACCCGATTTGACCTCCGGTTAGGGTAAAGAAAATCCCCAAACAATGAAGGTTTGCAATGGGACTAGCCACATTCCCAACTCACCGGCCATCAACGGCCCTCAAGCCCCCCTATCCTCCCCTCGCTTCTCGTACTCCCTCCAAACCTCCCAGACGCTCTCTGGAACCTCAATCTTACACTTCCCATCCTCAATAACAACCCTCTTCTCACCCACCACCGAGCCCACCTCAACCATCTTCAAATGCTCCGTCGCATTACTAACCAAGAACCTCCTCTCATCCACGAGCACCACTTCCCTATAATAATCCATCACCCACTTCGGCCCCTCAGCTGAATTGGTCAGCGCAGCCGCGAGCGCGGGCGAGACGTGCGTTTCTGCCGCGCCGTCCCAACTTGAGATCTCTCCAGCTAGGCTTGGATCTTGTGTTTTAAGTGGGCCGTGAATCTAGGCTTGTTAGTGAGAGTGCGGTTAGGAGAGGGGGGAAAGGTACTTGGGCGTAAAAATTCACGACTTTGTTGAGGAAGAAAGGGACGACGAGCGGTGCGTGGTTGTGGTACTAGTGCGTGGAGAATTGCTCGGGCGTGAGGGCCGGGTTGCGCTTTAGGAGCGCCATTTTTTGAGATTTTAATCAAATCGTTTATTGATAAAGAAGCTGGTTTATTCTTTGAGTTTTAAGGTTTTGGGATGTGGAAGCCACGATTCCTTTCCCGAGTGAGAGATACACGGGGCTAGCGGCTAAGGACCAGTCATGCTTACTAGAGACCTCGGTTTGTAAGCCGCCCGCACTTGGCTAGACCGAAGTCAGCTTGGAAGTCCACAGATTCATTTCAATATTTTGATACGAGTTATAGTAGAGGCACGCTTCTTCGATTGGGTGATAAGAATAAGAAGAGAAAGCAAAGTGGCCTCTCCTGACCTTTTGAAAATTCCCAAATGAGAATTCATATTTTTTTTGAAATTCATGAAGTATCAGATCCCCCAGTTTAAACCCGTTTCCACTCCATGGGTACAAATAAAGCAACCGTCAGCGGCTCACTTGTGGAAACAATTGCAGAAGGGTGAGTTTCGTTATTAATAGATCCTCATGATGCTTCTCGCGTTCTTTCACAGTGAAGTCATCCCTTTGTCTCTTTTCATGAAAGTCGCCCTATGCCACACAAGCGCCAGTACTCACCCCCAACAATACAGTGCTAACCAACATCATCGCCTGTACACTTCCTCCTCTTTATGCTTCACTCCCCAAGCCGTCGCCCAATTGATTGATTGCGCTCGCGGCAACAACTACAACACCCGTTAAGATTCCAGATATAATAGCTAGGGATTGGAAAGCAAGCGCTGTCAAGCCCGCAAGGACGAATCGCACCGGACGGTTTTGGAAGAACCGCGGAAGGAGATAGAGCGGTGTCAGGACGACAAGTAGGCCGCTGCTGATTATACCGATGATTTCGAAGGCAAAGATAGCTGTGAGTAGGCTTTTAAGCACCCCGCCAACATTCGAAAGTTTGCTTGGGATATCGATGGCCGAGTAATCAATGACTGTTTGACCAATGGTAAACGTTGAATTCGAATCCTGATCGGAGTCTCCCAAAGAGATTGAGGTTGTTGATACGGATTTGAAACGTGAACGAAACAGCAAGGAACTCTTGTATATGAGACTCACTAAGCATCTTGCAAGCCGAGACATTCTGTTCAGCATTCGAAGCTGCGTAATCGGGTGCATAGTCACCATAGCAGTACTGCATATTGTACAAACTATACCACTGCTTGATGCCGAGAACGCCGGTCACTTCTTTGACCAGACTATTGACCACTTGTACCAACTCATCGCCTACTGCGCCGGTGATATTGCCGACAATGCCTTCAAGGAACGATTCAATACCTCCCAAAAGATCACTTCCAGACGTCGCTCCTGAGCCAGGAATAGGAATGGCAGTTGCGCTAGGAACCACCGTTGTGGCAACACCCCCAATGAATGAGGCTATTTCAAATGTCAATGGGAGGTTGATGGGAGGAAGTGTTGGTAAAGGCAGTAATTGAGGTGTCCGTTTGGCCTGCCCCGTAGCCGTTAGAGACACAGTTTTGATTTTGATGGCATTCTGGAATAAAGTTAACGCATTTAACTGAAGAAAATATTATTTTCAGTATTACGTCTGCTTTAGGGTGAAAAGGAAGCTTACCGTTACGAGGTCGTATACTTGCAGCTGTCCGTTCTGCGCGGTAGACAAAAGGGCAATAAGAGTAAGCACGAAAGCTACGATGGATGAGACTGAGGTATTGATTGCAGATAGGCGGTATTTTGCGGTCGCCTTAATTGTGGGCTGCTTTTCATAATTCATAATATCGGTCTGGATATTGGGCGTTCTGGAAGCAATCCGGCTTGTCGATGATCTGGAGGGAGCCACAACGACCGGCTCTATTTGTGTTGACATAATGACTAGGAATGTAGCTTGAGAGAGAGTTGAGGTATGTGACCGTATGTCATCGTGCAGTGGTTCAGAGAACGACACATTCAAAGAAGTCAGAGCGGGATTCAGAATAGAAATACTACGACATCTGTGAGCTAATATTGGCAAATCATATTGGTATAATCTCGAATTAACTACATGATCTATGTGATTTCTGGGCATCGAGTCTGAATTCCGTTTGGTCCATCTATCCTAGTTTAAGGTTCGGAGAACGCGGATAATGCGATGGAAATGGAGCGTTTCTGACGGGGATTCTATCCCAAGTTTGAAACCAGCGTGTCCCCATTAGGAAATCTTCACGATCCGAGGCGAATCTTTCCCACGACGGTCCAAAAGTTAAACTTTAATCAAGTGATGTTAGCATTATATTATGATTTCAGCATTTAGTCTTGAAACATGGCACATCTTCTTGGAAAGGCATCGGGTCCATGCCACTTGCGTCAAGACTCGCCTCACTGCCCCCTGAGCGGAAACGTCCTTGTAAGCGTCAGGGTATATTGATTGAGAATCCGAGCTGCCAATACTGTGAGTCTCTTCTCGCTGAGGAATGATTGGCCAATGGTCATGACAACTTTGAAGCCGATACAAAACAGGAAGAAGACCAAAACAGTCTCTTATTGTTTCAACCAAGCATGGCAGAATCTGAATAACTGAGGAACAAAGTGCAAAGAGATCGAAGATAATGGGTAGATGAGCAGCGTACCGGAATTGCGTTCAGATTCTCTGATTCAATGACTTTTCGAATATGGAGGGCGTCCCTCCGATGGGGAAGAAAGCGTGGACTTACAGAGAGAGATCATCAAAGAGTACTTAATTTTGAAAGGGGATTTAGGATGTTTTCAGAACCAGATTGGTATGGGAAGGGAGACTGCAAGCAAGGAAAACAGCAACTCACAAGTGACATCTGAAGAGATTCCCACTTCTAAACAGGTACCCCAAAATAAAAATTTAAAAATCATCCAAGAAGATACGACGGTAAACAACAACAATAACCAACAATAATGCACTGACAGCAACGCTGGCTTGAGGGTGGTACCTGACCATCAAAGAACCGAAAAAGCAAGCAAGAAAGTTATAAGGGGCATTGTGGGAAAAGACACAAAGCGATGCTGTTTGGGCGTGATATGAGGTGCGAACGCCCCATTAGCTCGCCCTAGGTAAATACCGTGGACCTTTTTCGTAACAGTACCAAAGGAGGAATATCGAATCCCGAGTCCTAAGAAGCACCAGCTTGCACAATATCACCCGAACTATTAACCATTTATCAAACGAACTTCAGATCGTCCAAACGTACATGCGTTTCAGCATCAGACACTGTAAGTAATTGAACCACAAAGGGATAACGATCAAAAACGAGTGCTTGCCAGCTCTCACAGTAAGCGACGAATCGTGTCTGCGGTTTGATTATAAATATCCACTTTCTTATTATTCCCCAAATCATCCAATCTCCAAAAATCGAACCCTTCTTATCTATCGAACATGCCACCCGAAAGCTTTCCGGGAAGTGCTGGCAAATCAAATTGGGAAGGATTGTACGACTGTAGCACGCGATTGTTGCGCCGCATGACGAGCACCGCGCAGGTGCCATCCTATTCGCAGGCGCGTCGGGTTATATAACATAGTTACTCCGGAACGTCCGGCCCTTGTTATTTAGCTGGGACGATAGATTGTTTTGGTGCTTGATTCTTGGTTTTAATTCTTTCATAAGTTTCAACATGGTGTTCAAGTTACCTCGTGTAGCAGTGATCGGCGCGGGTCTCAGTGGCATTGTCTCCGCTAAACATCTGAAAGAGGCTGGTATAGAAGCGGTTGTTTATGAGCGGTCTAGTAAGAGTGGTGGGAATTGGTCAGTTCTAAAACCTCGTTAAAATATATCATCGTACTGAAATCTGACTTGCGTAGGGCGTACGATGAGCGGAAGGCACCGGAGCCCAGCTATCCCTCACTTGATCCTTTGAGAGCAGACTTGGCGGGTTCCGACAGCTCAAACGGATTCCAAGGGGACAGTGCTCCTGCTAATAGCAATGGAAAGAGTGTCTCGGAAGATGATATACAGTTGAAGCATGCGCCGCCCGGCCCAGCCTACGATGGCCTTACAACCAACGTCCCAACCCACCTACAGGAACTCAAGGGCTACCCATGGCCGGAGGGTAATGATCCATTTGTCAATGTGAGAGTATGCGGAGAATATCTCCAGTCTTACTCTAGGAAATTCGGCGTTGAGGAAGTGACCAAGTATGACACTAGAGTTGAGAAGGTTGAGAAAAGGGGGCAGAAATGGGTTGTTGAATGGACGACTTTAGTTACTTCGGGGCCAAATAAAGGAGAGAAAGTGAATGGTGTTGATGTATGTGATGAGGAAGTTAGAATATTTAAGAAATACTGACCTTGCGACAGGAATTCGACAGAGTGGTTGTAGCGAACGGCCATTACCACGCCAGTAAAGTCCCCGACACCCCAGGATTAGCAGAATGGAAAGCAGCATGGCCAGACAGAGTCCAACATTCAAAATCATACAGAAAACCCGACGAGTTCAAAGACCAGGTAAAAACCCCCACATCTCATCGAAATCATCAAAACTGACAAGTCCAGAACATCCTCCTCATAGGCGCCGGTGTCTCATCGATGGATATCGCCCGTGAACTATCCAAGTTCGCCAAAAACATCTACCAGTCCTCCCGCGGCGG
>QGMK01001200.1:0-12164 GCA_007825345.1 Lachnellula suecica
CTTGATTCATTATAGATAAGGACAGGAGGGGGTATTAAGGGGTACTTACGCGGTAATTATATTTGTATTTCTCTAGTTATTTGATTATTATACCTCTCGTATCCATGTGTGACTCAGAGTGAAGCCCAATTGACTTTACTCGCCATTTGAGAAGTGGTATACACTCTCTGGCCCCACAAAGACGCTCTAGAGGCCTCTCTTTCCCGTTTTTCCCGCAGGGCCTGAGCTCTGAACTTTGAGAAAGTGCCATGATCACGTACGAACAACAGAGTCTCAATTTGTCGAGCACGATGCAGTAGGACCACAATCACTCCTCGACCGCTCATTACTCTGAGAAGTGGTATGAATACGTACTTATAACGCCTTCACTAGATACTTTAAGCATAACGCTGTAGAACTATACTCACTTCTCGACCCCGCAACCATACACTGGTAGCTATGCTACCAACCAAAATTGGCGTCGAATATTGGCTTATTACAATCTATATTCCACTCTCGGCCCCGGGTAAACTACAAAGTTTTGATTGGCTGCTTGCGATGTGCAACAAAAATGCCGAATTGCCCGCTATGCATTCAATAACGATCGAAGCAATGCAGATCTCAGTCTAACCATCTGCAGCAATTAAATCATAGTTTAGAGTCTCAAATCACCGGAGGAGAATTTATTATACTAGAACTCTGAATTGTGAGAGATATTCCTAATAAATTCAGGTTTCCAGCTCATATATTCGTCATCCAATTCGCATGAGACTTTTTAAAGCTCGCTCGCTATTTAGACTAGAAGCTCTCATTCACGTCCTTCTCGACCGCACTACCCTCCTTGCAGTCCTCCCTCGTCTCAAACTCAGGAGTTCTCTGGCTTTAGAAAAAAATACGGCATATACGTTCATTGTCCATTACGTACTCACTTTACCTGCCTGTTCCCACGCTCTTTCACTCCCACATTTATTGCCATTACCCGTGTGTGGTACTTTCACACCCCTTCGTCCAGACGCGCGGCATTCAACGTCCGAAATGTATGTGAGAAAATAGATGCTCTCTTCTTAGCTGGCATTGGAAGTGTCCGGTTTTTGTGCGAAGACTCAATCGAGGTGTTGATGTGGCATACCGGGGAAATGGGGGGCCGTAGTCGACCGTTGGAGAACGTCTCTGTACATTCTCAGACAAGCTCTGTTATTGATGTTTTTTTAGATTTAACGTCTGATGGCAAGACGAAAATTATGTAACAAGGTTGATAGCAGGTAGAATGTTATCGTATACTGAAACTTCCCCTCGCGCTTCTCAACTGCTGATCAGGGCCAACAATTTGCAGCAAAGGCGACAGGGCTGGCTAGAACAACGCGTACTCACCTTTGGTTGATATCAGTATGTTTCTAGACATCATTCCGACGCTTGGGTTTCGCACACATAAGGTCTTGAGACATCAAGATTATCTTTCGAGATCGGACAAAACAGTACTAAGATGAAAGCTATTCCACTACCGTTTTGATGTAGATCCGTCATCAGTTCTCCTCAAGCGGTAAATAGCGAAAGTTTAACTCCCGGATTGTGAATTTCCATAGCGATGCACAATTATTTGGGTCAGGGGAGCCCAGCGTTCACACAACTAGTATAAGATTCACCAAGGGGGATGGGAGGGAGGAGGGGGAGAAACCCAAACTTTACGGAAATATGCATGTGAGAAGGTCGCTGCCTTTAGTCATTCCGTATCTCCTTGTGCCTTGAGAAACATTGATCAAGAAAAACATATGGTGTAGTTAGACTGTACTTGCACAAGTTGCCCATCCATTAATTTATATCTGAGCTTCCTTGCCCTATAGCATCCGTCGGCTCCTAGATATAACATCTTCATAGGCATATTCACCGAACCATTGATAATCCCAATAGTGTTGGAACGTCACAAATGCAGGGGCAAGCTCTGATCTGTCCAGACGTATGACTCGAACGCCGAGACTTTTTTCCTGAAGCCATTTTCCAACCGCGAGCACCCACGAGAGGCCGATCAATCCAACACTCGATAGAAGCTCAGCTCCTTCCTAACGTCAGAATGGGAGACGAACGCTTGCCTCCGGGACAGGTATGGTACTTTGTTTGACTTGCTACGAACATACTTCAGACACGTCTAACGAGTTATCGAATAGAAACGAAAAGGATGTGCGACCATCCCCGAAGACACTGAAAGATGCATCAGAAACTTGGCGGCAGACTTCAAAGATTTCCCGGCCCGCGACCGCACCGAAGCGAAACACCGCGGGGAGATTCTTGGGAGACGACTCCAAGAATGCCTCAAGGATTACAATCCATATCGTTCGAGTGCTATCATCAGCCAAATGAAGAAAGGTGCAAATGTGTTCCTTTCGCTGCGTCCCGACAGCGGCGGTTTCATGCAGTATAGCGATCATTACCTTGAAGGAGAATGATTGACCAAGTCAGACCTACATTCAGTGGGGATCAAAATGTTTCGCGACTTCAAGGAGTATGCAGAGGCAGTTACCAAGGGGCTCGGTCTTGAATTCGAAATCATGCCTCTCGTTGAGGCGATCGCATTCAAGGTTGGCAAGAACATTGGCAAAAGCATGAGGCATGTTGGACTTCTCGAAGCGATAATTTTCATTCATTGGCTTTTCAAGACTGGCGAGGAAGAAGCAACGTCTCGCAAGCAAATCCTGGACGGCAATGTCTGGGTTGGACTGTCTAATCCAGCGCCCGTCCCAGCTACCAACCTGTCGAGCCACATGGAGTTCAAACTCACGGGTCCTCTTCAACCTCATCCGGGCTCCCAGACATCGAATGACACTTCCTTACTTGCTCCAAGCAATCATAAGGGTCCATCTAGGCCCTCAGCTGGACACCAACTGCCATCTCCTCTCAACACAACAACCCCGTCTCCTGCGCCGAGTGAGATTCCACTGCCTTCTTTTGGTCAACTATCACTCTTTGGCCAGCGGCCAGTTCCCGCAATCACTCCTGCGTCGACTCACCCCTCGAGTGTTACGTAGTCTTCCACTCCGGGCCAACAATCGCTGCCGTCTCCTGCTCCAGCTACAGCCCGGCAACAGGATCTGAGCGGCAGGCAAAATCAGCCCCACACTAGCGGCAACAATTCCAACTTTAGGGGCAAGGTTGACGGTACGGGATCTATGGACGACCTTTTTGGGAAGTGAAACGTCACGGATGGTCGAATTGAAACGGGGGCATTTCATGTTTACTATCTCAAGCATTGTTTTTACTTAGTTTTCAGCTAGTTGGATTTTCGATCATCTCACAAATTTGGTGGAGTTATGCTGCGTTACGCCGAGGGCTCTTTGTATTTTAGAACGAATGAATGAAGCCTCATTGTCTTACAGCCAGTGATTGATACATGCCAAACAATTGATCTTGTCTTTTGATCCTACAGCACCGCATCCTCCCGTGATTTGTCCTTATTCCTTTCCTTTTCTGAAAATAAGCTAAGCTGGAGAGTTCTATCAAGATCTATACTCAACGACTGTAGCAATTCCGAAAGCCGTAGAAACGTAGAGCAGTCTCATTTGCACAAAGACTTCAAAACATGGACGAGTTAAGCTCGAAGCATTCATAACTTCCTGTCCCCCGGGCATCTGATTTATCCCAGAAATTCTCAAGTCAACTCCTAGTTATCTCTTGCGTCCCAAATTTCTATTACGACGTCCAGGCGGGGCGGATGCAACTTCGCTTAAATTAGGGGGGAGCACAATATATGATGCTAGGTAAGTATCATGAGATCTGTGAAGTACTCAGCTTGACGTAACTGTGCCGGCAACAAATTCTTTCTGCAATTTTTGGGAGATTTCTGAAGTGAAATCACAATACGCATTATGTAGCAGAATGATGAAGCAGCAAAGGAACAACATACCACGTTGAAGATATGGACCGAGGGATGGAATAAATTATCAAGAAGTCTGATACTAGCTCTGCTAGAACCGGGCAAATTCCAGTTTCGTTGCCGCGTTTTAACTATAATATATAACTTTCTGCGAAGCCTTCAGAGAAAAGCGAGTTCAATCACCATTGCCTGGAAACAACAAAGTGTGGGCAGAGCTGGCTCAGCAGGCAAATTCAGAAAGTATAGCCTTAGACAACCAGAACCAGATTGGAATCCAATTCACCAACTGTTTGTAACTTTGTGAATGACTTAAGCGTGTCTGCCTAGAAGCTGCGACAACACAACTTTGGAACTTTTCCAACAACATCCACGACCTTTGAACGCAACCACAACCTCTCCAAGAATGTCAGGAAACAACTCCCGACCCCAACGGCCAACAAGCTCCATCTTTGATTCCTCTCCAACTGCCCGCCCCTTCAACTCGGGAGCAAGCACCTCTCAGCCATGGCAGCCCAATAATCCACCCAGTCCCATGAAGAGACTCTACGACGAGTTCGAACTTCTGGGCATAGTTCCCCTCGCTCCAAGCCAATGGAAGGTCGACTCAGAGCTTGGACCTGATTCACGCCGAAAGTGGTACGTCTGCCCCTGTTCACTTTTTTCACGTCTCTGCAGAAGCCGGAAATTTTTGGGAGTCTTCTTCAGGAGCTCGTCTCTGGGATTGTCCTTGCTCCTCGGTATCTCACACTAATCTTCCCATAGGGCCTGCTACGTTACCACGTTTGATCGAACATTCGGCGGTGGTTACTTCTCGTACACTGCCTATGAAGCCAAAGGTGCCACCGCAGATCAGATCTTCCGCTTTGTCAATGTAAGAAAATAATACTTGGTGTCTAGCTTTAGGTATTAACTTTTTTTGGATAGGAGCACAACAAATTCCACCAACCACTCAACGCAGATAACGCATACGCAGCCGCTGACCCAATCGATTCTATCAAAAAGACACTCGATACTTTGGCATTGAACCCCGAGCCAAAATGGGCATTTAATATGCAAGATGGGAAATGGTCGTGCACACTCAACGCGCCGGCTTTGGGCAGATGTTTTGGTGGTAAGCGGCGGCATTATTCGCACAAGGCAGCGAAGAGCGCTACTGCTGTCCAAGCTCTGAGGTTCATCGAGGTTTGTTCTATCTAGTTGTCAGTTTTGAGCCGTGCTGACTGCAATTATTGTCACAGTATAACGGTATAACCCAAGAGAATGTCAATAACTCAGGCACAGATCCTATTGCGCAGTCTAAGCCAGTCCCAGTTTCGTCGGTACCAGTCGCGGAACAAAACTATCCGGAAGATCCCATGGAAGAGGGATAAAGTGGTGAGGTTTGATGAAGGACATGTAGCTACCTAGGTAGATGAATCAATAGAACTTTGTACGAGAAGTTAGCTTGATATTTGTCAACTATCTTGTATTCCACGATTTTCTAAACACAATTACAAATCAACCATCCCATAAATAAGAGGCATTGGAATTAATCCAACAAATTGAGCTATGCAGAAGGATATCCACGAAGGATGTTAGTGTCTGATCGTGAACCATTATTCTACCCCGCCCCCTTTTCCGCGGATAAACATTCAGCCGACGACCAACCTCAATCAGCTCCCACCCCCCAAATCATCACAGGCTTCTACGAGACCACGATACCATGAGCATTTGTAGCTCTGCGGCGAGGTTGCGCATACTTCTTTGCCAGAATAATCTGCCTGTCTACCACCAACACCGCCGGGCTCACCTCTTCAGTGCTGCGACGACGGACGAACCCCCAAGCCACGCATTCGGAGATCTTACGCCAGCTGGCGCCTATACGAATCCTAATGCCATCGAACTCGATTTATGGGAAGCGAATCAGTTCATTGGTCGAATGACCCTCCAGAATGCTCTCAGCGAATACATCAAGCCCGGCAAAGCGCTATTGCCGTTAGATCATAGCAAGAGCACCCAGAGATTCGACCGATATATGCTGGCAGACATCAAACCAAATGAAGCTGAGAAGAAGCCCAAGGTATTGGAAGGGACTATACAGATACATCTCCAGGCCCAACAAGGCGTTCGACACCACAAGCAAATGTTAAAGAGGGCATGGCAACTTTTGTCGGAGGAAAGGAAAAAGAGCAAGGTGGAATTCTACGTACACGTAAGAACGATTCGTTTCAAGGATGCCCATAATGATATAAGTCACATTTACCTTCGGCCAGATGTGATCGGTAAAGCCTTGCCTGAACGCTCAAGAATTCTACATCCGCCAAAATTGGATCGTGCTCAACGAGTTTGCTGGGTTGTGGCGCCACGCTAGTACAAAGCTCTCAAATTTACGCCCTGAACGTTTATGGTTGAGTGATGGCAAACCATATTCTAGAAAAAGTACCTCCCCATACAATAAGCAAGAGAGTAACCTACCATGAGGTTGCTGAAACCTGGTTCCTGTTGGGGAGAGGCTGAGGACTTCATTTCGAGTCTTCGAAGAGACGTTATCCCATTAGGAATCATACCTGGACCCTTTTCAATTACTCATGAGATGGTAGAAACTCTAGGTTCCAATTCTGGGCTCCGCCCGCGCATTACGGTGCATACGCAGCTGCGACATATTTCGACGTCTACCTGAACACCACATGGTTAAATCTACGAGCTACTATATTGAGGAATGTTTTGTTGATTTACATTCACGCTCAGTATCCCAGAGTTCGTGCTGGCAACTTTCAATCGAAACCTAATTCGAGTCCTTAACGGAAGGCACGACCCTAGCTGCTTCCATCTCTCGATCGACACGAATCTTTTATTCAATCTGCTCAACTCTGCACCCAAGCAGCAGAACTGAACCCAACCCCACAGCCATGCTGCCCTCCACGCCCCCTCCACGCCTGCCAAACGCAGGAGACGAGGCTCCTCCGCCTCCATAGCCAGTAATTCTAGCTCGGACAGCCTGCCATCTCTCCCCGACCTCGACTCGCTGTTTAATACGCCTTCAAAACCGAGACCTTACGCCTCGCCACGCAAGCTTCAGAAGCGGGTATGCTCTCATGCTATCCTACGCAGACTCCGTCTAACATTTCTGGGAATGCGTCTTAGGTGGAGCCTACGAGCCGAGCGCCAGAATGGCAGGGCGTATCAAGAGTTTTGCAAAAGAGATCGCAGAAGATTTGAGCGACGATTTGTGTACGGTACAGTCCTCTTAATTTTTGGGCGCAAGATGAATGGAGGGCTGATGAAGTATAGGTCTCTGAACTCAAGGATCAAGAAGTCATTGCTATGTAGGAGGTCATAATAAAAATGGAAATTCGTGTTAAGTCCGTTGTGGGCGAGGAGGACAAAATCGAATGGGAGATATATCCGACTGTCCATCAAGAAGTCGATGTTGGGGGAGTGACTGGCGCGGTGCGCGGGCTTGTATTTGGACGGGCAGAGACGCAGGGTGGACGTGAAAGTAAGGTCGAGGATGAGTTGGAGGTGAAGCTGGATGGTGATGTTGGTGATGGTGGAATGGTATCAAGCAGTCAAGCGGGTGCTCTTGTCCCGGAGAACCCCAAGATCAAGAAAGAGTTCAACAGCGGTGAGTCAATTTCTGGCATCAAGGCAGAAACTTGAGGGGTCGACGAGGTTGGATATGTTGTTTCTGGATATCAAAAAAGATTGAAAAATGTTAGTGATCTTCCCAAGTCCCTTATTTCTGTCCGCTGCTCTGGATCTTGGGTTTTGCACGTGCTTCGCTTTCACGGAGACTGAGTAACACATCGCCGCTTCAATCGAAACTCAAGTAGGGCCGTGAAAAGTAACACAGAGTAACTGGATCTATTATACAAGCTATCGACACGCGTCCAACAAAACAAATCTCCGTGGTGTTGTTGGAAAACAGACGATGTCACGTGAGAGAGCTTTGTGTTCTGAGAATGCCGAGTAGGGGAGGGAGCATCAATGCGCGGAGGGCGGCTACTCCTTCCTTTCCACTGCCCCTCTCTCTACCATCTCCCGCGCCGCGCGCACGATCTGCCATTTTGTCCCTGCCTCCCTCTTCTTCCTCAAACAACACACCTCAACTCCCTTTCATCCCTCGCCCCCCTCAACTTCTCAACCGCTTCCAACAGCGGCACCAGACGGCCCTTAGCCTGCGTAGTGGGATCGTCGCGATTACGGATGTTGACTGTGCGGGAGGTTTGCTCTTCTGGTCCGACGACTAGATCAGGGAAATATTAGTTTTGTGTTAGTTGAGCCAAAGCCCGCGCCCCTTGCCCCCTTGCCCCCGACCTCTTGGAATGAACTCGGACTTACCAAAAGTAAAGTTCCACGCCTCCATCTGCCCCCTCCGAATCTTCTTCCCTAACGTATTGCCCCCCTCATCAACATCGGCATACATCCCGACCTTCTTAAAGCAAGCCGCGACCTCCTTCGCATAGCCGTTTGTTGCGGGGGACACGGGCACGACGAGAACTTGCCGCGGGCTGAGCCACAGCGGCCACTTGCCGGCGAAGTGCTCAGTTAAAATCGCAATCATGCGCTCGAAGCTGCCGAGGATCGCGCGGTGGATCATGACGGGTTGGCGGGTGCCTCCGTCCTTTGAAGTGTAGTGGAGGGCAAACTGGGCCGGAAGCTGGAAATCGAGCTGGATGGTGCCGCATTGATGGGAGCGGTGGAGAGCGTCGAACATGTCAATGTCGATCTTTGGGCCGTAGAAGGCGCCATCACCGGGATTGAGCTCCCAGACCGCTCCTGTGGCTGCGCAGAAGGTAATCAGCGAAGATGTCAGCTTACGCTCTGCTTCGTCCCAGGTGGATTGCTCGCCGAGGAATTTCGGAGGCCGGGTTGAGAGCTTGAGTTTGAAGGTGCAGCCGAAGAGGGTGTAGATGGAATGCATGAGGTCGAAGATGCCGGTGATTTCGTCCTCGATCTGATTGAATCATGGATCAATTGGAGGCATGAGGATGGAGGGAGGGGGGAGCGCACCTGTTCTTCGGTGCAGAATATATGTGCGTCGTCTTGTTGAAATCGTCGGACTCGGAATAAGCCTTTCAAAGCACCGGAAAACTCATTACGATGAACGACGCCGAAGTCTGCGTATCGAAGGGGTAGGTTTCGGTAGGTCAATGCGCTATTGGCGAAGATGATGCAATGGCCGGGGCAATTCATTGGTTTCAGTCCGAATTGATCGTTGTCCAACTCAAAGGTGAACATGTTTTCCTGCGAAAAGTCAGTCTTCGCTCTAAAGCCAGCGGAGCTTCTCAAAGGGCTCCATTGACCTTGTAGTGACCCCAGTGTCCGGAAGTCTTCCAAAGTTCGGACTTGTAGATGTTCGGCGTAATGACTTCCTCGTAATCATGCTGATGGTATTGCTCTCGCAACAAAGTAGACAATGCGTTGTAGATTCGAGTTCCATGTGGAAGGAAGAAGCAGGAACCGGGCGAGACATCATTGAAGAAGAACAGCTTTTGGGCCGTTCCGATAACTCGATGACTGCGTTCCTCGGCCTCTTTCAAGAACTTCTTATGTTCCTCCAACAACTTTTTCTCCGGAAATGATATGGCAGCGATGCGCTGAAGGGTTTCTTTGGAAGCGTCACCAAGCCAGTAAGAGGAGGAGTTCTGCCAGAAACAAGAGTTAGATTGATTCGAAATTCGAGAGGAAATAAATTGAAGCAGACTCTCAAAATCGCAAATGCTTTCACCCGACCAGTATGAGGGATATGAGGACCAATGGAAAAGTCAATCAAGGAACCGCATCGATACACAGTGCCGCTCTTCCCGTCTGGAATGCTGTCCTGAATGAAATACAACTTGTACTTGTTATATTTGAACATCTCGAGCAGATCCACTTTCGAAACCACCAGGCGCTCGAATGGGTGTTTCGCTCGGATGGCCTGCGTGGCGAGATGTTCCAATGGCTTCCAGTCCGATTCTTGTATATTGATCCTATAAGCACTTGTCAACATGAGTTCTGTCATCCAAGACTGAAGTGTCTCACCCTCCCATGTTCCCCATATCGTGATAAAAGCCAGCCGGGTCTTCCGTCGGGAGTCTGCTACCTAAATGGCATCCGAACTTCATTTCCGCAGCTTGGCCCAGAATAAAAGCACTCGAACGCCAGAAAACTTCCAATCCTACAGCAGTATTAGATCTCGGTCCAAACATGATAATAAGCTAAATGCGATGCATAGACATCTCCCAAGCTAGATGTACTTACCTTCTGGGTGTCTGAAACCGAGGAACTCCAATGAGCAGCCTTTCTCCAAAGGGCGTTCAAGGTCCCATAAATCTCCATCAACCCTCGCTACAACAGAGTCTTGAGCGAGGGACTTGGAGATCGAGCGTGCGATAGCGACGGGGGTCGTCTCCCATGCAATGCCAGTCTTGATGTTTCCGTCCGGAAGGAGGATTTGGATATCATCTCGAGGTTTCTCTGCATATCATCCTACTTAGCTTCCGAGATTGAAGAGCAAGAAAGGTAGGAAAGGCTGTAAAATGTTCATACGGCTGAGCTCTTGGTCGGAGACGACCTTGAGTTGTTCATACAACAAAGCGCGAGCGGCTATGAAGTCTGTCTTCCCTGAGGTATTTGACTCGAGAAATTTGGGTAGTGCTGGTGCTCCTGAGAGTTCCACAGCCACAATATCCTCCATGACCTCCATAATACCGTGCAAATACCGTACGACTTGGAACCAAGCTCGGAGGCGACTGCAGGCGGAGAGGGCGGCGAAGAGGGTGACGTTGATGTTTCTGCGCTTGAAGTTTTCTTGAGGTTGTGGAAAAAAGTTGGTGGGGGAATCTAAAAGTGTTGTGCAAAGCAAACAAGGCTGGTACAACAAGCGGGTACCTGCTTCGAAATTTTCATTCCCGCTGAGGGTGAATGTGTATATGTCTTCTTTTGACTTAGTTTCATTAACCGTAGGACAACCTGGATGAATATAAATCACGGGGCACGGAACACAAATCGAATCAACAAATAGTAATTATACTCATCATGCAAATTGTGACGATGCGCTGCAAAAAGTGAGAATTGGTGTACATTCTGTAAAAGAAAGAACATACAAGTTAATTAGACGAGATCCACGTGATGCACCTCCTTCGTCTCCCTTTGAAGAGCGAATTCGCCAGCATAGCAGAACATATCCGCGCGAAACACAGCGCGACCAACTGCAGACAGTACAAGTGGATGATGGCAAGGCATACCTAGTACCTCAAAAATAGGAACAATTCCCCGGAATCAAAATCAACCCAAATCAACGGCCGGCGCATATTATCTCGACATCGGAAAATCGATATCATCACATCTTCTTTTCAATGTTGAGGACCTGTGTCGCCGTCTGTGGAGGGTTAGCAAGAATCGAGAGAAGCGTACATGAACCTAACTTTCGGTGGACTATCAGATCGACTTTATTGAAGCCTTTGCGGCAGTATAACCTCTATGTTTATCCGACGAATGGGCGCATCTACAGAGGCTGCTGAGTGAAATAGAAGCGACATCATCGACTACAAATTCTTTACACTTGCATTTGGGAACTATGCATCTGCCCAGCTTGGGTAGTGGAGGCATACTTTGGGCTTTTCGGGGAGCGGATTTGTCCGCGGATGAGGATGTTGCTGTTGAAGACGACATGGCTTTTTAAGATTTGTCCAAAAAACTCCTTTTGTGGTGTAAGTGCGGAATAAGGTTTTCAATTGACAATCAAATGGGGGCAACTTCTGGATAAGAGTAGTACAAGGGAATAAATGTTTTTGACTTTTGGAACCAAGCTTAGAGGCGACTGGCATAGCATATATACTACTTCCGGCCTCGTTAGGTTGTTGCTGCGGTTTCCATAATTTGTTACAAAGCGTCAGACTTTGACTCCTATTGATGGGATTAGTGTGTTGGCCATGCTTGAAATGACTCTATACATTAGGGAAACATTACAAAAAGCAGTAAGTCATAACCACGAAACATAGATACAGAATTTCACCTCTAGGGAGTCATACCCAAACTCAGAACACCGCTATAAAACATCCAACTCTTATCAGTTTCCTTATATTGCGATATCACGTGATCGAGCGCGCGTCATGGCGCGACTTGACGCGGAATCTCATTGGCTATCCCCTCAGCTGGCACCAGGCATGCGTTCAAAATCCTGTTTAATAACCGAGGAACATCAAAGACTGCCCTTTAAAATGCCGTATAACTCAGTGACTAAGCGCTAGAAAGTTAGCGACTACATCGCTAAATTCTAAGTTATACTCCTTTAAGCACGAATTACACGCACTTCGTTAGCCCGGTAAAAAAAACGCTCGGATTATATATATAT
>QGMK01001201.1:0-12161 GCA_007825345.1 Lachnellula suecica
AAATTAAATAATATTAAAAAATAAAAATTTTAATATAAAAGGGGTGCCGAAAGTAAAGGGGTACCGACGGTGGGGTCACCAACGTTACTTGAAAGTCGAGACTTTGTCACATGTGATTTTCAAACACGAGACTAGAAAAAGCAAGAATGTTAGCGTTAGATAATACCCAAGAATAAAGACGTCACAGCGAGATAAACCATACCGTGACGTTGTTAGATCTGGCTTCGCCACGTGTTGACGTGTGGCTAAATAAATACGGATCCCCAATTATATCTTTTGCAATCGCTCTACACGCCCACTCTCTGCCACCAATCTCATATCCCGTTAATATCATCAGGCCCCCAAAAAGAATCTCCGCCAGGCGGGTATTCAAACAATCCTTGGTCACGGTATATCAACAAGGCAATAACCCACTGAACGGGTGTTCAGTAAGGAAGGTTGCTACCCAGAAGACGCATTCACAACGCACTTCAATCAAGGCAGGAGCGGAGCAGGACAAGACATCAAACCAAAAAGGGCTTCAATTCAATAGGTATGTAAATATGGCTCGCTCCAATACAACCAACCCAGCAACCTAATCTATCCACCTCTACCAGAAGTAATAATACAACATATCCGAAAAGAAAGCCAATTAATACGGCGGCCTGCTCACTACATTGCCCTTCTGCTCCCCACTGGTATCGATGCCATTGAGCAAGCTCTCTAGATCCACTATCGGCACGTCCTCCCCCCACGTTGGGCCGCGCTTGACGCTGCGGCTTTGTCGGGCGTGATCTTGTACCGCGGTGCCTTCGCCTACGAGTGAGTTAGGGAGGGGTGGCACTGGCGGCACGGCGTTGGGGTCTTCGTCTTCGGGAGGGATGTTTTGGTCGGGGTTGAGGTTGTATGTTAGGAAGCGTTGGTGCTCGCCTAGGGAGGCGGCGCGGTCGCGGGATTTGGAGCGTGCGCGCTCGTTGGGGCCCGCACCGCGTAATGATGCAGAGCGTTCCACGTCTTGCGGGAGGGTTTGGTGGTTGGGGTTGTAGGAGACTTCGGAGGCGGTGAAGTCGTAGCTGACCATACTTTCACTGCTAGCATCGCTGTGGGCTACTCCTGCTTTTGTTCGTGATGGAATTTCGGTCTGTCCAGACAAAACTCGTTTTAGTTGATCTACTCGAGTAACGGAATTGCGACTTGAGTCACTTGCTGGTGACGGCGAATTGCCGCTGCCTTTCCGAAGTTTTGCCAGGGCTCCGAGTCCCCCCACTAAACCGTAAGTCGAGTTGGGCCGGCTGCGATGCGTATTGTGTTGAACTTGAGGAGACTGAGTGCCGCTATTTGAGCCTGTACTATTCATCCCATTGACGGCAAGAAAGTTCCTGTGAGTGGTGGCATTCGTTCCCGTCCTCGAACCATTGAGTGAAGCCGACTTGCTGGTCTCCTGAGCAAGCGCAATGACCGACTCTTTCGTCCATTCCGACATCATCTCATCTTTGACCTTTTCAGGTATCGCTTGATCACTGCCAGGTGGACGTCCAGGGGTTATGACTGATTGCGAAAAACTACGACCTGGCGATGTAGGGGGACTCGTGGGCGGCGAAACAATCGACTCGGCGTATGAAAGAGAAATTAGTTTGACCATTTGAAAACGGTCATCAAATGGCGTTAGCGACTCCGATTCTAATTGATCTAGCGGGAGGTGCTGAGTTGTAGTTGTGCCAGGGGTGCCAAGTTGATGAAGGGCGATTGGCGGCAGACGGATTCTTTCCACCCAGAAGTGTTTTCGCTGTCTTCGACTTATCTCAGTCTGGATTACTCGCCCAGTAGGCGAAGACTCGAACTCGAATTTCTCACTCAGCAGCCAGAAGTAGCCGTGGCACAAACTTCCCAAACGTATCTTGGCAATAGGTGTTTCCGCTTCTAGGATATCCTCCTGAAGACGAAAGATCATAGGAAGCCCATCCTTGACGGCATTAACACCCAAATTATAAACGAGATTCGCAAGTAGAAGGTGTAAGAGGACAATGTCTGCCTCGCTATCAACGTACTGAAGGGAATTTTCGTAGATTGCCAGGTGAAGCAGCGATAGAAATGTGGTTTTCGGATGCTTGGCTGGCCTATCTTTTTGCGATGCATTTGAAACCGCACGTTTTGTGAGATTTGTTGACGAGTCGCTGCGGCCAGTCTTTGCCAGATTCTTGGACTTCTCTTCAAAAGCACGAAGGTCCTTAGAAGTGACCTCATTGTCAAGCCAGGTCAAAAGCGAGTCGGCATATGCTTTCCTCACTCTGCCATCAGGATCTCGCAGAAGCCACTGCGTCCCTTCCCAAATTCGAACTGGAACTCTATTCCTACCAAGACTTGCACCGCCAGTAACGTTATTGCGGTGGCTAGCAACCAAGAGAATTGCCTTGATCGCTTCAAGTCCTGCGATTTTTGCAGTGTCGAAGGAGAAAAATCCGTCGGTACTTGAGTCTTCCGTAAAGTCGCCAACCGACATGACGATAGTCGACGCTAGATTTGGATTCTCGATAGCTGCAGCTACATTGGGAAGACTGGAAGTGGGCGTAGGCTTCAATCTCAAAAGAATCGCGGTAACCATGTCGGATATCTGGTCTGCATAATAGACATGTGTCGCCAAATCTCCGATGCACTGCTGAAGTCTCTCTAATAGGTCACGCCTCAAGTCAGTTGGCACCGAAGCCGTTGCAAGGGCACCTTTTGGAGAAATATCGCTTGTAGGCCCTGTCCCGTTTGATTGCTGAAGATGCGGCGCTGCTCCGCCCAGTTGAAGGAGGCTTAATACGTGATTTATCAGCCCAAGCAAAACATCCATGACACTGAGCCCGATAAGGTTTATCTCAGACTTCAACAACGAATCCACCATTGTTGCCAAGACCAATTGTTGTTGTAGGTTCCCGTCCATTAGTTTGCCTCGTACCAAGACATCCATGGCTGTGACCAGAATCACGTAACGATCTTGCACTGGCGTCCATTGAGCAATCATTTCGAATACTTTTGTCGCCCATCCTCCGCATTTGTTCCCTTTCGGCTTCTCCTCTATGACTCGCTCCTGTTGCGCAACTCGATCTGCAATGAGTCCCAAGGTTGCAGTAGTAGCTGCGTGTATTTGAGACCTGTTGTTGACCTCAAAGATCTGCTTCAAACATTGGATTGCCAGAACTCCAATATGTTCTTCGGCGAGTTTGTCTGCATCGGCCGTCGTCGCCGAAAGTGCGGCATTCGCATCTGCAGATGTATCTACAGTTCGTACTGTCGCGTTACTAGTCCTCCTCTTGAGCAGCTTTGTGGCATCGACCTTTTCCTCCGCCTCGGCCCTGTGCTCCAGCATTTCCAGAAAATCCTCATTATCCGTCCAGATATTTTCCAGCAACATGGGCACTATTACGTCCAACTGTCTCCCAGCATGCGACGCTAAAGCTTCGGATGATGCCACACTCTGAATTGCCTGCAACCCAACATTTCTCCATCGCATAGCGACGGGCGCGCTTTCAGGTGGTCTGGTTGCGGGTAGTGCGGTCGACGCAAAAGATGCATATATTCGGACGATAGCTTCGTATTGACGCAGGTATTCCTGGTCGGCCGAAAGAGAGGCCCCATCATGATGCTCGCAGAACGCTTCGAATGTCGCTATGGAGGACTCGACCATAGTAATATCGCGGGATCGCAGAATGATGTTGAGGATTTTGAGGACATAGGGAGCGTATAGAGGTAGATCCCTTGGGGCCTTTTCTATCAATGCCGCGAGAATCTGGAGGGTGACCTGCACATTTCTAGAGCCATGTTAGCTTCATTTGTAATTCTGAGATGATTATCCCTGTCGCGCAATTGCCAACATACCCTATGCGTGCCCTATACACATCGCTGGCAGTTTTCTTCTCCAGGAACGCCCCAACCTTCTGTACCTTGCTCCGCCGTGTTGTCGCATAGTAGAGCAGGTAGCTGAGCTCGCTGGAATTCGGCTTCACGTCAACGGCGCCCTTCGTGGTCCGCGGGTAGCACTTCAGAATGAGAACCTGGTGCTTTGGGCGGCATTTCTGCCGTATGGCATGCATTTGTTATGGCTATGAAGCCGGTATATCCGCTCTATCTGGCAACTTTGCGCCGAGGGGGAATTGAGAGGCACAAACACCGTGAGGGCGCAGTCGTCGTCGGCGATGGTGTCGAGTCGCAGAGAGCATAAAGCCGGTGTCAGATGGTCGAGGGTCTGAGGGTTGGTTGGTGATGTTGGTGCGTGGTGTTTTGTCTTGTTTCTGTTTCCTGCTGACGATCCCGGTTCTGGACATTTAATTACAGCATCAGGCATCAACAGGCGACCCCTGTCTCACCTGGAAAAACGTACAGCCGACCCGAGAGATGACGCAGTCAGCGCAGTTTCGCTTACTTATCCTCCCCCTATTCGATTTTACTTGAGCGATTTTTGCACGGTGTTTTTAAAGCCCAGCAAAATGTTATTTTTCCACAGACAACGGTTGCTAAACTTTACCGGATTTCCCCCAGCTCTCTTATACCACCTAGTCGAAATAATACACTAGGCAAAAAGCCATTCTTGAGTTCCCTTGGCCTGCAATGCTATTATGATTTCTTGATATAATATATATGTTGGCTTATTGTTTATAGCTGCGCTGAAAACAGAGGCATTGTCCAGGTAATGTTAGCTTGCAAGCAGTGACGGTTCTTTGACGAACAAACCACTTGCAATTCTACTGAAAGCGGATTGTTCTTAGTAGAACAAAGGCTATCGAGAAATAACTTTCATCCCAATCAGTCTTCGAAATATGTGAACTCTACTCCGTAAGTGAAAACCTACCGCAATGTCGCGTCGCGGTGATAGTTATCGTGGCACTGGAGTCAGACCTGCCCATCGTCACCCCATAATAGACCCGGAGCACCTCTCCCGCGATTTAGCCACCGAGTCCGAAAGAAACCGGTTCGAAGAAAGGCATCTATCACAAGTTCTAATTCTTGTAGCAGGCTCAAATATAACAAACAAGCTCCGAGAACGTCAAGTACAAACCCTTCGGGCGCCAATTCCCACCTGTAATAATGACTACAATTCAATTTATCGAATGCTCCTACAGTGGTACTACATCTTCAACACGGCTTTTTTCGGGGAAGGCTTGACTATACTACGTCGAGAGCTTTATCTCCAACGGCGTAGTGAGGTATCCGGTAACCCAGATGTTTATGAACGCTTCACCCATCCTAGAGAAGCTGGGGACTTGGGGAAATTGATTGTCAACATGGATCTCACAATGCCGAACGGGTACAACGGAACCATTGAGCATCAGTATATCACTACATTGCTTCATGAGATGGTGCATGCATTTTTATCATATTATGCGTGCCATTGTGATCGGTGCGACAGAGCGCATGACGCCCAATTTGGAGGTAGTGGGATGACCGGTCATGTAAGTTCCCAATTCTCGCAGATTTTAGACAGGCTGTTAGGCTTGGTCAATCTTCTGAATATAAGTTATATAACAGGAAAGGGGGGCCTTCTCCGAGTTCTCTGATCCCTTCCTCCCAATTATCCCCATGAAGTCCCAGTCTAAATCATCAACAGGGTCCGAACTGGGCAAATGCCATGCTTGCAACAGCACAAGCACTTCAAGACCAAGTGTCGTGGGATGTTGACGTTAGTCTCGCGGATAGTGTGCATAGAGAGATGGATGAAGCTGGCTGGCAGCCAACAAACACCGAGCTTCAGAGATGGGGGATGGTTCCCGGAGTACCAGGAGGAGTGATACCACGAATAGGTTTTGATATCGATGCTCGAGAGGAAGCCTTTCGACAGCAATGGGATGTTCAACAACGCCAGGATGCTGCTAACAATAGACCCCACTGGAACGGCCCTGACTTACAAGAGGAGCAAAGCCGCAGACGCAGGCAAGACGATCTGGAGAAAGAGACTCGACGTAGACGCCGACGTCAAGATCAAGATTTAGAAGATGAGATTCGCCGGAGAAGGAATCTTCATCAGAATGTTTACAACGGACCGAGTGCCAGTGACCAGTCCGCTGCAGCTGTACACGCTGCGAAAGAGCAAGAACTGATTCAAATCCTTGCTGAGTCGAAGTTACAAAGTACTTTCTTAGATGACGAGACTAGAAGACGGCGTGATATAGCGGATCAGTTTGCTACGCAAAGATCATTGATCAATCCAAACCCGCCATCAAGAAATATATTTGACACTAGGAACGAAGAAAGGCATCAACGACGTCTGATGGGCGATTTTAGGTAGTGGATTATAAAATAAAACTTATTCAACCACAGGTATCTCCTTCGGCTAGACCCACGTCTTGACATTTTCATCTCCATCCCCATTCAATCTGGCTCACCCCTCTCCTGCATCCCACTAGTACTCCGCGCCCGCGCTCGATATGGCTGACTGACAAATCGAAAATCCAACGAAGGGAGCACTGGTGGCCCCTCAGACTCAGCGGACTCAGCAGTCAAATTCGACGTCGAGTTCGAGTTCGAATTTGCGTAATGCCGCGAGACAGTGTTGGCCCGTTTTTTCTTCTTTTTCTTCTTGTGCTAGTTGTGGAATAAAACCGAAGCTACGATGATTACTGTTAAGCCACCTGTGGTGCAAAAATGAGTCAGTCTTTCATTAAAGTGCGAGCGAAGGGAGGTGGAGGGGTACGTAAACTTACTGATTGAGGAAAATACGACGATGAGTATTAATCTTGTGGAGGTGTTGGAGGATGATGACGAGGTGTTGCCGGCAGTTGAGGTGGCTGATGCTTGGGCTGATGATGGTGATGATGATGTGGTTCCAGCTGTTGAGGTGGATGATGCTTGAACTGATGATAGAGATGCGGATAGAGATGATTGCGCTAATGACAGCGAACTTAGACTGGATTGGGTTACCAACGTTGATTGTAATGTCGTGCTGCTAGGCTGGGTATATTATTAGTAATATAGGCTAGAGGTTCATCGGGAAAACTTGCTGTTGGTGCGGCCGTGCCGTAGTCGTTATTGTGCTTTCCCAGCTGTGAGATACCGAGGTCTCGTTCGACTGTTGGGGCGTACTTGTGGGTATAGTCATGGACCAGGATTCCGAGGTAGATTTCTGTGTTATCATGTGAGGTGTTTCTAGAGTAGAGGAATGCCACCATTTGAATAACTCTTCCCCCGTATCCATTTCCCTAGATGCTTTATTTCCTCAGAGACTCTATCGCCATAAGAGATGCCATACAGCACCCGCAAGATAGAATCGGTTTGTTCTAAAAGCTCTGCTGATCCACTCTTCTCGATGAGCCTCGGTCTTGGAGGGGTGATTTCTTAATTAGTCTGGTATCGATATCAAATGGAGTTATCGAAGTTCAGGAGACCCATTTTGAGCCAGAAAAAATACCAATGCACGGCAGCCATGCGAATTTGGACATCCATAATGCTGGAAGTTTGAAGTTCCGTGGCATTACCGCGACTTGGGACGATGCCACAGTTGGACGGTCTTCATGGCCTTTTGGTTAGGTCGTTAGAATTAAGCTTCTTTGAATACATTAGCCAGTTTCATATCAAGAAGGTTTGCATGATACGGCGAAAATTCTAAACATGGGACTTCCGAACGGCGACAAGATATTCGAAAGATGTAGTCCAGATATCCTATTCCGAAACAACAACTATAATATTGCTGATATTGTTCTGGTATATCCTACAGCAGTGAAAGTGTGCCCTCCCAGATTCAGTTCCCCAAGAGTTGCTGGTCGTGGCCATTGCAAGATTTCGAAACTTCATTACCTTGGCGTCACCGTTTCAAGAAGTAGAAAATACTTATTTCTTATTCATGGACCTAAAAGGCATGATTGTCATAATTTCGGGGGTATATAGGCATTTGCTCTCATGGGTCAACCCGGTAAATACTTGCTCTAGACCACCTTATTTCTGGCCATTGGTGGCATTGGTAACTGCAGCTAACGCTTATCAACGTCTACCAGTACTATATTCAGCGAGTAAGGCTGAGTGTAATCAAGAAAGCGAAATTCTGATATGAAATCGGAAAAGGGCAAGAGAAGGTTACGCAAGTCCATTGCGGACCGTGAGCTTGAGAATATCTAAGACTGTAAGCCTAGACTTGTTAAAATCGGATGAGCTTTGTCCATAAACACCACGAGTATAACTATTGAGGTTCTCTAAGTACTGCTTCTAGTGAGAGGGTAATAAGGTTTAGAAAGTCACGTGCGAAAGCCACGTTTGCAAGAAGTTTCAGACCCTTCCAATGACAAGTGAGTCATGGAACAGATGACTCTCTCGCTTACATTACTTAACAGTATATATGCAATAGTCAAAGTAGCGCTTACCCCTCAAGGCCCTGATTTTACTTATGTCACCTCTCGCACGTGATCATTTACGACATGGAAGCTGCTCAAGCAGAACTCAGGCTGTCATTGAACTTTCGAATATAAGGGAGACAATAGTTTGGGCTTCCAATATCTTTTTATTAAACTCGGGAGATTTCTGAATTGTGGTCCCGTGCCAGCTGCACTGCCCAAAAGCTAGAAATTTGCGAACCATCTCACACCGTAAGATCGCATCCTATTCGTGGCCTTACGCCACCTCCACCTCTTTGCATCAACCAGTCACAACTGCAGACGACCACCGAGTCCTAAAGTCCTGCATGAGCTTTCACGTACCTACTCGAGTAGCTCTGCGGAGTCCTGAAGATCTGGGGTTTCCTGATCACGGACTCACAGAGATCGACTTTGACAGGCGCAAATTGATCGAACTCGGGCAGCATGATACTTTTGTTCCTCGATCAGGTCTCAGCACCTCGTCCCCAAAATAGAATTTTGGGCGACCTCCTTGCGTTGAGAGCCATATATGAAGGTGTGACCCCTCTCCGGAAAGAGCCTCGAGATTGTCCAGAAATTTTTGCTACCAAGCGATGTCTAAAATGCAAGCTGAAAGGCTCAGTATTCCTTTCACTTTTGCAATGCACTACACATGCTACTTAGTCGTCAGCAATACGAGAAGTCCTTCACTCCCCCTACTGTAGCAGGACTTCAAAGTCGAAGTCGCGCACCTGCTACCCCGCGGCATCTAAATGCTTCGAAATTCGGGCGCACTACTCTACCTCCATATGAGGTAGTTATCGCAATCAAGTGCTGGACCCCAACATGTCACGTATCATCTGAGTCGCACTTCATATATAGTCAGAGTTCTGACCGATAAGTCAGCCTAGCGGTCTGCCCTGAGTTCGGTGAGCCAGGGGGTTGATTGGCGAGGCGAGGGCGAGGCAACACCGGGCTGACCACTGGCGCCACAAATCAAGGAATTGGCTCAAGTCCATAGGATAGTGCATCTTCTCTCTTATTTATCATTTCTTAGGACTCCGCCGTTCGCGTTGTTTCATGCAGGAAGTTCCGACTCGGTGAGTGAGCAAGGCTCGGGTTCGTGATAAACCATCCCCCCACTACTCACATAAGCCACAAGCGGCGCTGCCGAGAGTCCTTGGAGTCCTGACACCGTGGAATATTGCGACTCAGCCAGCGAACTTTATCCATTCAATGACTTATACGCGCTCTCGTGGCAATATGGGACAGTCTCTCCATCAATTTTGTCTGAATTCTCTACTCTACTGCCGCTTGCCAACATTTTGATCACTGTTGGAATTGACTCGGGGAAGTTACGATGTCGTTTCTTAGTAAAAGGAGTAGGAGCACGAAGTCCTTCATCCGTGGAGAAGATCAAATAACTGTGAGGCGAACCGAGTCAACTCAAGAGGTTGCGACGGAAATATGTCGCAGTTCCACCGAGAGCTGCGATTCGGCGTCGTCGTCGCCACCATACGTCGATGCGACAGACTATGCGCTGCACGAATCTTGCGTCGTAAGGCATATTCAGATCGGGTCTATAATAGCCGCTAATACTTTTACAAGCTTCGCAAATTCCCAAAACACAAATCGTCCCATCTACGCTTCCTAGCCTGGGTTGCTTACACCCGGAAGTTCACCGAAGAAGCTATCACCGAGGATGAAAGAAGGACGTGTCCCTTACTTTGGTGTCGAGCGGTATTCCCGGATCAAGAAACAATGTTGCAGCATGTCTGGAACTGTGAGCATTTGTCAAAGGGCCTGTACTGGTGTTTTCACTGTCAACGACCTGAACGCGTGGGGAAGTTCCAGTGCAAGAGATGTCAGGGAATGCCATCTAGAACAGATCGCCTGACGTCTGTAGCAAAAAGGATATTTTCCAAACTGGGAACGAAGCACCATCGGTCATCGCAAGCCCAGGTACCTACCACCGAGCCAGATATGAGTCTCGTCAAGCGCTCAAATTCCACTCAACTTGGTCATTCTGAGTACCCAGATATATACGATGCAGGACCTGTTGAAGGATGGGACCAGTTTACCGCGCGTGTGATGCCCAATGAGTCGAGTGGCACCGGAACGCGTGATTGGACGGGGTCTCTCGAGCTGCCCGACACCCAGATCTCCGAGATGAGTGGTTCGAGCTGTCCATTGGAACTTAGCGCCGGTCCGGAGACCTGCACATCCCAGACATACTCAGCTCCCCAGGAGAACTGGTATGTCGCTCAAGACCTTTCAAAGAAAGCCGCGCCTAGACCGTCTAAACGCCCCGAAAGCATGCTACCGCCTCTTAACACGCAGTCGCTAGATACCAGTCAAGGTCAAAGCAGCCGCCAAACCTATCCTTCTAGCTGGTCGGACGTACCTATGGCCGCTGCTATAATTTCGCCTCTTAGTGCCACTGAACGCTTCACACTCCACGGAGTGTCACCAACCGATACCGAAGTCAGTGGGAGGTCTTTTTCCACGAACGACTCTGGATATACAAGCGGGACAGTCGTGTCCGCGATGAGCAGCTCTTCGACGGCAAACTTCGAGCTTAATCCGAGCTTCAACGAACCCAGAGGCACAAAACGATCTCGGGACTTTGCTGATGATGCGGGACAAAATCAGTCGCCTTCGGTAGATTCAACGGCGCAGTCTTCGAGGGCAATCAAAAGCGCAGTAGGGTCTGTCAGCAGTAATCACTCTCCGAGCAGATGTCCAAGTACGAAAAAGCCAAAGCTTCAATCTCCTCATTGGTCAAACGCCGCGACTCTGGTCCAAGCATTCTCCGAGATTTTAGATGCTCATATAAGCCATACCAAAGAAATCCTCCATGAGATGCCGTCCTCTCCTATTACCACAGAGCTTCTCGCCATGTCCCGAACGTCCATGGTATCAATTGGGTTGGAAGCACTGGCCGGAATCATCGAAGGACGAAATCCTACAGCCATTGTACAGGCTTTTGCCTTCACACACATCGCTTACGCATTTGCCATTGCAATCGACCATGATGAAATAAAGGTTCACACTCAAGAATGGTTCCAAGATTCACTATCCTGGGTCGACGACTTAGGCTCTGAGAGACAGAGAAATAGTTACACACAGATTGCGAAAGCAATTTGGCAGCCGGTGGACTCACTGAGGGAGAAGAGTCTGCCACAATTATTCTTTCAAGGGGACAAAGAGAACCGGTTATTTCTATCCTGCAAAAACTTCCTCGATGCCCTTGAAAGCTTCGGCCCCCAGAAAGACCCAGCGAAAGCTGAGCAGATATTTGACTTCTCCCAACCACTATTCGCCCAGA
This sequence comes from Lachnellula suecica, assembly GCA_007825345.1. Classification (NCBI taxonomy): domain Eukaryota; kingdom Fungi; phylum Ascomycota; class Leotiomycetes; order Helotiales; family Lachnaceae; genus Lachnellula; species Lachnellula suecica. The sequence continues at coordinate 11,608 of QGMK01001201.1, forward strand.
AGGCCAAAACGCAAGTGATGGATGAGCTGATCAAGACCGTCTCAATCGAAGCATTCATTGAAGACGTTGTCAAAGTCGAAAAACGGTTAATTCGAGGCCACATTGCCAATGTCCGAGAGCTGGAACTAGAGCTTATGTGTGCTGGAAAGGTACGACCCCCAAACTGTACTTTACATACTCTGCTGACACAAGGCAGCTGGCTTCACAGTCCGAATTCGCCTACACTCGATTCATTGACCACGTGACGTATCTTTGCAACACTCTCTACGCCGGCGACCCCGCCGAGGCGCGATCTGAGTACCATATCAAGGACATAACGTTGGTGAAGCAACTACTGCCCGAAGAGATGTACTGCGATTACCAAGAAGCTTACGACCGAGAATTTGAACTCGAGCTGGAAGACGATCTGCCATTTGGGTGCCACATTACAATCACGGGGGACAATAACCTAGGCTGCGTGGATGAGTTTGATAAAGATGTGGAGGATATCATCACTCTTTCCACCTCAACCCAACCCGTTCCATCCCCATCCCATCTCTTCTCAGCCTCAGTCT